>JAWDEX010000020.1:4133370-4153008 GCA_035221805.1 Trichilia hirta
TTGATTATATATTTAACTTAAGCATCTGTATTTAATCACAAAAAAATTGGCTTTACTTCTAAATCTCTTCCCTGTATTTTTAGGTACTAGAAATGCTGTCACAATAGAATATTTGACCAAAGGCGAGACCAAAACACTTCAGCAACTGCCAAGAAATGAAGTCTATGTGGTGTCATAAGTTTTCTTCTTTCAAAAAATTTAAGTATCAATAGTTAACGCCGTCTGTTAGAAGTGCACGAAAATCTTTCTATTAGTTTAAAGAAAATTTTTTATTAAACTTAGATTAAAAATGGCTGAAAATAATTATAGTTATTACTTTCAAAGATTCTTAACAAAAAGGAGTAGAGACCCCATGCCTCCCACCAATCAAAATTGTGCAATGGAATCCTCCAATGAGAATGAATTGCAGGATCACATTGCCGCACCAGTGATAAGCAGAGCAACTGTAAGAACTGGAGAGCGTGAGTCCTTATAACTAGCGATAGAGCTGAAAAAGTACAGAAAATAATGTGTGGAGGAAGAAAGACAGAGACCACCCTTAGAGTAGGGAAATAAATAGGTGGAGAAGGAGGCCGCAAAATTGAGAAAGTTATTGTAAAAACAATATAGTGAGAGTGCGCCGCAGGAGATGCCAAAATTTTCAAAAAAAGGACGGAGCCCCACTCAGTTCAAGAAGAAGGCGAAGGCTAAGGTTCCATGGTAGCCCCCATCGCTAGTACAACTTGGTTGACTGCTAAACGAAAAGGGAAAGAAAAACTCATCGGGTCTTAGTGATTAGGGCAACATTTTTTTTTCAAGTGTCTCGGCCGGCCTCGTGCTACACATTTTCTGTGCAACAGTCATAAGTTTTGCTTTTCCTTTTTTCCTATCTTCAATAACGATTCTACTTAACCTACACATTGAGTCTCATAGTGAATCCCCACTAATTAAAGAACAAATTCAAGTTTTGTTTGTAGCTCTCACCTATCAGCTTTTACTTTGGAACTCTGGATAATTACATATAAACTTGAAGACAAATTAAATAAGTTAATTAAGAATTAGCTAAACGTCTAAACTATAATTAGGAAACAACTGCTCTCCAAAACGACAGTGCTCACTGTTTACAAACTCAATTATATCATATTCTGTGAATTGGTTTGTGATTGATCACTCTCGCTTTCTAATATCACTTGCTAATATTGTGTAAAACAGTCATGTTAATCACCTATTTTATATATATATAGATATAGATATAGATATATAGAAAATATTTAAACTCTGGTTATGGATATTAAGAGTGACACTATGAATATAAAATCATATAAACTCAATATGGTTTTCAACTGTTTAATGGTTATTGGTCACATTGTGGGTGGGCATGAAGCGTGTGCTATTTCATAAAATATAATGTTCATCACCAATAAAAACATTGCAATCACTTGACCCACTTTATTAAAAAAATTTACAGAGCAAATGTTTACCTGAACGTCGGCTGATGCTGATAGCAATAGACTTCTTCCATTTTCAGTTTTTCAGTTCTCTCCAAAAATTAATCAAAATAAAAGATCCTCTTCGTAAAATCCCAAATTTCTCCATCAATGATTACCGACTGGCTCGCTCACTGTGGGTTCACCTGACCCCAGCTTAACACGTGTTTCCACATCAGCAATTTCAAACTATTGGCTCGTCACACGATCAGCTTATCATACTAAGACATGTGTTCGATGTGGACCCTACTATTTTGTTTCTTCATGGCTAAGCTAGATAACCATTCTATACGGGGACCCCGCCAGCTTATATCACCATCGCGTACCTTTAAAAAGCAAGTGAAGACTCAACCCCACCACAGTGAAATGGGACTCGAAAGGTGGGGACTCGTATACATACGATTTCGAACAAAATTACCCCCGTGGTCTCCACAATGTAGTCCCAGCATTGCCCATAAATATGAGCCCCCCACGCTTCATTTCTTCCCTTTCCACCTCCTTCCTTCCTTCCCTATCTATTAAGCAAATTTCTCGGCCACGATGTCCACTTTCCCAGCAATTTTCTCTTCGGAAACGATGATCGGAAGTCATTTCCCGGAATTTGAAAGTGGATTCACGTTGTGGGACTGGCAGGACCCTTTTCCGTCCCTAAACCAATTATCACCAAAACCTGTGATTTCAAGTTCCGGTTCGGATGAACCGAACCAAAACCAAACTAACTCAAACTTTGTTTCAGACGACCCAATCCCTACCATTTCAGTCATCGACGAGCGAAAGCGTAGACGCATGGTATCCAACCGGGAATCAGCCAGGAGGTCACGCATGCGTAAACAGAAGCATATAGAAAATCTAAGGAACCAGCTGAACCGCCTTAGAGTGGAGAACCGAGAACTAACGAACCGATTGCGTTTTGTCTTGTATCACTGTCAACGTGTACTGACAGAAAACGATCGGCTTCGTTCCGAACATAGTATGCTCCAACAAAGACTGTCGGAAATACGTCAAATTTTGGTTTACCGGCAACCGCAACAGTTCACGTCTGCGTGGCCGTGCATTTCTGCTATCACAAATGAACAAATCCCATCATTAATCGCATAATTTAACTATAAGAACGGTTTCATTAAATCTAAAACAGAACCAAAGAGTCGTTTATCTCTCTCTCTTTCTTTTCTCTCTCTCTCTCTCTCTCTATATATATTTTAATAAAATTAGCTTAAAAGCAAATTAAAATGGTGGGGTTTTCGGTGATTTTTGGAAAACCGGATTTCTTTTTATTATTAATGTTATCATATATTATAGTGTAAAAAATATTTAGTGTCTTTGCTTTGGAAAGCATTTTCTTGCTTTGTTTTTGTTCTTATAATTAAAAGATAATGGTTTCTTTAAGCTCGTAAAAAGCAATAACGCCAATCTGCAAATCATTGGAAACTCACATGGAAGTGCCTCCAAAATTCCAAATTATATCGTGATTTTCTATGGTGATCCTCGTTTGAGAATTGCGTAAGATTCCATTGGACCTTAAAAGTCTCAAATACCCTTCGTTCACATATAAAATCATATACAATAAAGTGAAATGTTTGTGTGACCTAGGCATAGGAATAATGTTGTCGTTTTCGATAATGGAAAGGTTAATGTAGTTTGACGTCCATTTCAACCGCTCTTTGCATTTTGAGAAAAGAATCTACAGCTTATGAATAAACGACAAATTGTCCATGAAAGGGCAATAAGGTAATAGAAACTTATCCATCAACCGAACAAAAGGAAGCCATGGACAGGAGAACATCCCAAGCAGGGAATATCTCATCCTCATATGTAATTCAAGGAAGTACAGCTCTCTCCACCGCTCTTTAAGTTTCTTTATTAAAATGATTTTGATTGATTTTGGATTATGCATAATGATTATTGGATCTTTAATTAATAAAGTAATCAAAGAATTAATTACCCTTTAATTATATAAAAGCAATGTAAAGGGGCCACAGGACGTAATCCAAGGAGTAAATAAAGAATAAAAGAAGAAAGGTGAATTTCGAATAAAAGTGTAGTTAGAATAATAAGTAATATGGGTAAGATCATATTTAATCTTCTTAAACTTTTGTTCTATTGTTTTGGTAAGTTATTCGTAATGTGCAACTATGAAGTTAATGTGTTAGGCTACTGTGGATAGTGGCCGCATATTACTTTACTAAGAATATTTGTCATTTATTATTTTTCATCTTTTGACATATAATGGCCATATATTAAATTTGAGTTTTTTTGTTTTTTTTAAAATGAGCAATTTCCACCATCGTGAAACTTCGAATTTCCTCAATGCTTTCAGCATATAGACTTATATCTCAGAGAATGGATGGATGATTAATAATTAATAGAGTAAGTTCACTCATTTAGAATTGGATCTTAAATTAAAACAAGTATATTTTAATAATTATGGTAAAGAAAATAATAAAATAAACAATTAACATTACTTTGATGCTTCTCCTCTCGGATATTATAATTCGTTAGATTATTCATCCCATAACTATGTATGTGGGTATCGAATTTAACATCATAGTTTGGTAATTTTACTTTCTAAAAAAATTAACCATTGATTCATCTTCTTAATTGTCTCTCTTTCGAACGTAAGATTTGTACATCTCTTGATAAAAATCCATATATAGCTATAAAAGCAAAAACTTTTGATTAGAGATTTTATAGAGGAGGGGAAAAAACATGTAATACATGACATTATTACTTAATTAAGTATAACAAAATTTGTTGCACGGTTTAATTAGTAGTAGGACTTGAGGTTTAATCTTTCTTTCATGGTTTGGCAAATGGCAACCAAAAAAAGAAAAGGAGGTTGTCCATATTTCCCCCTAGTCATGTACGCATACATAGAATAGACCCGTATGGTAAATATCTATATATATACTCCACAAAAGCATCCCATATATGAAAAGCTATCTCGATTGCACGATATTCAGAGCTCTGTAAAGTTAAGCGTGGCTAAGTCTTTTCCAAATTCTAATGTAAAAGAGCTATATAATTGATTGATTGTTTTACAGGCAGAAGCAGTGGGCAGGTAGGTATAAGATTATTATAAGATTAGAACACATATCAAAAAGCATTTCTTTAGGGAATCAATGTGTCCTGCTCATGTCTTCTTCTTTGCTTCAGTGATATGTTATAAAATTAAAACAACTCAAAAATTTTGATTCCAAAATCATAAATAGGAAATAAGCCAACTGGCCTTCTTCAACCGTCAATCATGTATATGCCCACATCAGAATTGTACTCGTGGATGTTTGTTGATCCCTCACTGCAAGTCTACAATAGTATTAAGAATTTTAATCAATTAATCATAGTTTTAAACTTCATTAATTATCGAATGGCTCCTGACCACGACATCCTTCGATGTATGCTAGCCACGAATGTGATTCTCTTTATTTTAAAAACAAACGTCAAAGGCAGGGACAAGACCTTGTCATTATAGTAGATAGGGTTAAAAGGGAATAACGACAAGATTAACTGATACAAAATTCCTTACTTTAGCAATAATTTGACTTTTACTGATTCTGAAAATTTTCAGTTCGTGATCATCTGAAGCTTCCAGTTATTTCTTCCTCTATCTAAAAAAGAACTACGTGGCCTGAAATTCGATTAAGCTTTACTTTTAGGTTGGACCCATGGAAAAACAGAATAAGTTTTGGCTCTCTCTATAAAGTAAGAACTGAGATATAAAATAAAGTAGTTAGATATACCAACATTGTATTGTCTTTAGGTATAATTAAAAGCCCAATAATTAATCAATTCATTATTCGAATACAATTTTTGTTAAACAATAATACTTTTGAATATATTCTCTAATTTAAAAAATTATTTCTTACTTTGAAAATATAATTTTTTTTTTTTTATTGTGAATCCTTCCAAAAAAAATTGACAAAGAGAGTCAACTTATAAAATCAAACAATTTAATAAAAACCCTAAACTCAGAAGTATCTGAGTTTGTACTGAATTTCTTGTTAAGATCATTTCGAATTGTTTCCTCAGTACTTTCTAAAGATTACAATTGAAAAATGAATTATTATTATTATTATTATTATTATTATTATTATTATAGATTTTATTAACTTTCATTATATATTCACCATTAATTAAAACTAACAAATACTCTATATATGAGCTTTACTCGTTTCTTGCATTTTCATTGCTCGATTAAAGTTGTTGAAAGTTGAAAGCTTCTCAACCACATACGTGATCTATTTAGCTTCTCAACCACATTCATCCAAAACTTTAAAGACTAAATGATCTATTTAGCTTTAGCTTTTCTAGAAGTGAGCATAAAGAATTTGTCACATTTTACACATGATAAATAAAAAATTAGGTCTAATTCCACTAAATCAATCCATTTTTAATAAATTAATTTTGAAATCAAATTACAAGTTATGAATTGTCTTATAATGACACCATTAATTCAGTTGTTTAATTTGAGATTTACTAAAGGTATTATGATAAATAAGTTATTATGATATATAAGTTCTAATATAAAGTAACAGTAGTCTCAAGACACTCTTTAACTTTTTAATAATTTGTTACCTATGAGATCCCATAAATAATAAATAATTAAAATATTTTTTATTATATATAGTTGTATTGATAGATTAAAAATACATCACAAAAATTTTTTAAAAGATTTTAAAATTTCAATTCAATTTAAAATTTAAAAAAAAGAAAGAAAGAAAGAAAGAAGAGTGTTCGATTAAACAAGCACAAATTGAAGATTTATTTGTAAGCACTTTCTTTGAATCACTTTTAATTGAAAGAAAGAATATCTCTTATTCGCAGGATATCAAAATCAATTCAACACTAACTATAGTTGTCAATTTCTTCGCAAGGAAGAAAAAACATAGAGAATTTTTCTTATTGAAATAATTTTATTTTAGAATTTTAACTTACAATTTTGCATATAAAATACTTTAAATTTTTCACTATTTTTCTTATCTTGGGGTGTGTTTTATTGGAGTGATGTAGGGGGAAAGAAAATAAATCAAGGAAAGAAATTGAAATTGAAATTCGAATGTTTATTTTTATAAAAATAGTTAAAATGAGAGAATCCTCGTTCTCCAATTTTAAGGAATAAGAATTTCTACCTTTGTCTCTATAAATTTTCAAAACCCTTTAACTATTTTATTAATAACTCAAATACCTTTTATATTATCAAAATATTTATTTACTTATTTTATTTTATAGGGGAATGACAAATACCCCCTATAGTTTTAGAAATTACATATACTTATAATTTTTTAAAATTGTAACGAGAATGTTATCATTCTCCCTTTATTTTATCATTAGTAAATTGTATCATTATATTCAAATTAAGCATGAAATTTCAAATAGTCAAGTCAATTTTTATCTACAAAATATTTTTAAAAATTAAAATTAAAATAATTTATAGTCAAATTTTATTTTATAATTAGTAAATTTGACAATTTTGATTTGATTTGAATTTGATTTCTTTTTAATTTTGTGATACACTGACTTTTAATATGGTTGGAGGAATTTATCATTGGTTTCCATTTTATTATTGTTGAAATTGAATTATTAATTGTTAATTTGAATAGAATTTCCTTTTTATTATTTCAACCTCATAATAGAAATAGATTTAGTTTGTTGTATTTGAAAAAAAAAAATAAAAAATAAAAAAAAGGTGTATTTCAATTGTACAAGGATTTATGGTTGAAGAAATTTTATCCGTGTGGAGCTGTTATTTATTTACTTTTTTATCATCGGTGAATTTGAGATATTATTTAACAAATGTTAATTTCAGTTGATTTATTTTCTTATTTTGAAATACATTTTATAAATATATAAGATAACAACTATATTTATCTTATAATTACAAAATTCTATTATATATTTGATTAATGTAACTCTTTTCAAACTAAAATAGGAATGTAACTTTGATTTAGGTAATTCAAATAATCTAATATTAATATATAGTTAGAGAAATATTATCATCACTTTTAAATTTATCATCAGTAAATTTGAAATTTTTCATTTAATTTAAACTTGATTTCTTTTTAATTTTGAAATAAATTTAACTTGTAATAAGATATTGAGAAGAATTAAGAAATATTTTTGAATTAAGAATATTAATAAACATAATTATTTTAATAATTAATTAATTTAACAAAATATATTTAAAATTATTTAAATGTAATATTTTTTAAAAAATAAAAATAAGACATAATTGAAATATTCAATTTATTAATAAAAAAATAATATATTACTTTTCATTGATAATTTGATGTTTCAATCAAACAAAGGAATAAGCATTCCTTTCCCTTCCTTTTTCCTTTTTTCTTCTTCTAGCCCAACATACTCTTGAAGTGATTTAGACTCAAATTCTTGTATGCCAATTCCTAATACGAGAATTTTTGGCAAATTAATTTCACAAATGGGTATTTTATTTGATTCTTGTGTTCATAATTATGTAGACTTTCTACTCCAGATGAAAGGAATTTTTCATGGACCTAAGTACGAATGGAAAATGTTAGAAATGATTTATAAAGTATGCATAAAAATAGCCAATTACCATAAAAAATAAAAAAGTGGTAAATTATGCACTTCACGTAGTATTAAAGTTTTGGGTATGCTGAGAATTCATAAAATCTGTGTTCTTTCAATATATAATTAATTTTTATAAATATTTTTTATAATATTAGCAAATTAATTCTAAATTTAATATATTGTTAAAAGAACTAATTTGCATAAATTTAGTATAATTTATTTTTTTAACTGAAATTAGTACTAATTGTTATCATTCGCAGGTTTCATTCTTACGCCAAGGTCCGGAGTGACTCGAACCTAGAGCTGTGATAATCGGAACTGGGACCGGGCTCCTTAGTTCAGAATTCACCAAACTAACTATAGCCCAGAGCAACGGGCCCCAATTTAACGATGGAATTGAAAGTTCATCTATGTTCATAGTGGAGCTGATAGCAATTTTGATGAAAAAGCAACGGACTTTTAAACTGGTGTTGGCTGAACAAAAAAATAAAATAAACAAGCCCAAATGTAAGCTAATTAAGAACCAATCACATTATTGACCTTACCGACCCAATAAGATCACGTGATTATGGACCCATGATTGGAATGATAGCTTCTGAGAATTGAATCAAGGTTGTCAAGAGTTCTCTCCGTAAATGCATTACAATTGTTAAGGAGTGTATTGATACCTGCGTTTTTTAACTGTTTTATTCTAATAATTTTCTTTTTTATTTTCATAAAAATTTAAAATATGTGGTATTATAATTTTACAATATGAGTTTATGTGATTAATCTTTTATAAGAATTTAATATACCTAGGACTATGTTTTTTTAATAAATATAGAGACAATAAGCAATTCTATGTAGGATTAGATCGTAAATTAATAAGCAAATCTTATAATCACTTTGTGGCACGGGAAATGTACAAAAAGGAGAAAAAAATAAGAAATGGACCATTTAACACCATTATTGGATGAAAATTACTTACTCTATAGAAAAGGGAACATGGAAAGGATCTACAATACAAATGGTTAATATCTTGATAGCTCTTACTTTTTTTAACAAAATAGTGTATCCCCTAAGAATACAGATTTAATAAAATATCAGATATTTTTTAAAAAGTAGGATAATATGAAGAGTATTAAGCCAAAATGATTGAGAAAAATAGTCATTTATCTAATGCAAATATTAAGAAGTCGATAATAATCATCAAAACTAAATTATTCATTAATTAATAATTATATTCCAAATCTCTTTGTAATTTGATGTTTATAACAAGTTTATTTTCTGTCAAACTATCATAGACTAATCATTTGTATGATAAGTTCAACGTTATAGCATTATGGCATAAACATATTTATAAAGTTATCCTATACAAATTAATAATTATGGAATAGGAAATGCATCGACTTTTACCAAATTAATAATAAATAAATAAACAAAAGGCAAAGTTGATAATTTGATATCCCAGAAACATACCCTTACTGTGGCTTATTGCTAACAAAATTGCTGATAATTTCTATTTTCTTGGCATTTGTTAAAATATTCCCATCCGCAAATTATACATTCTTTTTATTTATATTAATTATAGTTGCTGAAACAATTTATGAATTTCATCCTACGAATTCCAGTAACATTTGTCTCTAGATATCAAAAGATCATAGATGAAAGCGCAAATACAGGAAATTAAAATAAGATAATTAGTATTGAAGCTAAAATTAAACTTTATAGAGGCAGAGATTATAATAAGAAAGAGTCTCCTGGAGCACTACTTAATATAGCATTATTCAGAGTTTAATTAAGTTAGAATTTACAAAGAAGTTAATGTTCTTCGAATCAATCAATATTCTTTGTTTCCCTCACCTTGGTTCATCTTAAATATTGGAAGCACGAACTCTTGCTTTAGGAAGAGGAGGAAGATTAGAAAGTCTCACAAAACTATCATCTCTTATATCACATGAACTCTTGCATGAAAAAATAAACCTGCTCTTCTTCTTCTTAGGTTTCGTACCAACATTAGTAGTTGAATTGCTTTTCTTGGAACTTCTATCACCTTTTGTGCATTCCTTGTAAGCAGCCAGAAAAGGATCCTCTTGCCACCAACCAGTAATGCCTTTCAAGGAAGTGCTCCTCCGTGGAGTCATTGATGCACAAGGAGGAAGAGGAATTTTTCTCTCCTCCGCTGATAAAAGATTATGGCTCTCGGAATCGCAAGATGATAGTCTTGGTGGCTGCAGCGATGGCGATTTCGATGAATCTAGGTTTAGGGCTTGTATCCCTTTATCTAAAGGGATCCCAAGATGATGATGAGTAGTGATTCTAGATACACCGGGCTTGTCCTCCCAAAAAAAGGGTATACTTCCTTGTGAATGTATTTTCCTGTGACTCATATTCTTTTTAGGTTTTGCAATGAAACAAAAGAATGGGCTTAGAATAGTTTTTATAATAATAATTGAGGCAGCCGGTTGCTCTAGATTAAATTCTTTCTCATGCTCTTTCTATTCCCTAACGGCAGAAATACCTAAAAGGAAAGCAAGTAAAACGTGAAGAAGAGGCTAGTTTAATTTTGCTTTTAAATGAATTTTAAGGAAAGAGATGATTAAAAAGAAGAAAAATTAAAACCAATTCCATAGTTGATAGTACCCATATTGGACAAGAGAGGTGATAGAGTGTGAATTATACAAATTCTTAATTGCGATTTATTAGTTAGATGGCCGCTTTATGGATCTTTCTAATTTTTAGTTGGAATGTCTTTATCATATTAAGAACGTAGTTTTATCTTATGGGTATAGTTGGAGATATCTGAAAATGAAATTTATCAGTTGCTAAGTGATTCATTGAATGAGGGTATCATAAACTTAATGTCTGTAATGATAATTAATTAGTGGTATTCTTCGGTTGGTAGAGTAGATAATATATTGTTTTCAGTTATTTAATGCTCCTAATTAGAGCTAATAATTTATTATATAATTGACTCTTTTTTTTTAGAAAATAACATATAATAGACATGAAGGAAGGAATTTTGCCTATTTCTATGTATTATATTTGGATGTATGTAACTAAATCATTTTATTTTTCTTGTAGGATTTTGATAACGAGTGGTTTTAGGACACTTGTTAAAATTTTTATACTCACTATTTATAATAATTAATAAATACTTTTTATGAATTTTAATGCATTAAAAATTGTAATTTACTAAATATAAAAATCTTAACAAGTGTCTTAAAAATACACATTGGCAAAAATCTTCCTTATATAAATCATCTAATTTTCTTGGTACCTACCTAATTTTTTTTTTTTATTTTTATTTGTTTAATATTAGCTAATTTGTTATGCTAATTAAGAATGCATAGGGGGAGTACCCACTAAGAATAAGTATAGAAAAAAGCTGCAATGATTTTTCCAATTTTTTCCTTTTTATTTTCAAAGTGGGATAACTTTAAATTGTCGTTGTTCATGGTAGGTACAGACTAGAATAGAAAAATTAAATAATTTGGAATCAAAAAGCTTGTGATTATTAGTAATTAAAATGACAAAAATGGATCGTTCTTTCTGTTTCATGCTTCCCTAGAACCCTTCCCACCAGAACACTCAGCTCTACAGGGAATGATATCAACCAAGTACCTATACAATTGAATAAATTATTCGGTTTGCTGATAACTAACAATGACATAACTTTTTGGAGTCGAGTGCAAGAAAAAATGTTGATGTCATCATTATTACATATTTGAATCAAGGAGAATCAGAATTAACTTCATGATCATATGGGTACCTTAGCACATATACTCCAAATATTTACATTTGAATATATTTTGTGTTTTGTCTAACTTAAACTAAGAATCTTTAATTTTCGAACTTACTCATGTTCATTGGTTTATATGGTCTAAAAATAGAGAACTACATAATGTTGTTCGAAGCCTCTTTATCAAAGATCATCTTTTTATCAAATATTAAAAGAAAAGAAATCGTAAAACCCACGTCTATTTGGTATGAATAAAGTTTGAACTCCATCTCTTATATTATTCTGAAAAATTCTACTTGTTAAACCAGCTAGCACCTACTTATATTTAATATTATCTATGTTGAAAAGTAAGCGACTGAACACGACAAATATCGCAGCAAAGTTGAATGCTAGCATAACTTCATAATACAATAATGAAAATTTTAAAGTTACACTTGGAATACAACAATCTTAAAGCATCAAAACAAAAATAATAACTCTATAGAACTCAAAACTCGGAACATTAAGCAAAAAGAAGAAGAGAGAAAATTGAATGAATGGATCAATTTTGGTTATGGAAAACCCTGTATTTATTGCCTACAACTGTCCAAAACAATCACGTGACTGT
Source organism: Trichilia hirta (assembly GCA_035221805.1). Taxonomy (NCBI): domain Eukaryota; kingdom Viridiplantae; phylum Streptophyta; class Magnoliopsida; order Sapindales; family Meliaceae; genus Trichilia; species Trichilia hirta. The sequence goes on from JAWDEX010000020.1 coordinate 4,145,711, forward strand.
TGGTTTTTGAACTGGGTTAATAATAGCTAATTTTGTACGTGTAAATACTTCTTTTTCTTTTTTTTTTTAACTTGGTAATTCATATTATATTTTTTTATATATAAAAAAACTTCATGATCGTTTTAACTAGAGAACATGAGATTTGGTGTTTCAAAATAACATATATAATTTAATGACACTAAATATAGATCAAAAATTACAAAATATAGGATAAAATATATCCCAAGAATCATTCACTAAGATTTTCATATATGCATAACATGAACCGTGTCAACTAATTCATTAGTTACTATAAAGAAATAGGGTGGTGATATCTTTACCCAATTATTTGAGTAAAAAGATTATATCACCCAAATATCTTTTCTTTATGCAATTTCAGATATTTATCAGTTTGTATAACATTTTGAAATAACAAAAGAGGAAGTATATATACAACTGGAAGAATTTGAGAAGTAAACATTAATTTTAAATACTACTTCCTAATAAAATTATTTTGATATTATATGGGGTTGATTGTCCAATATCATTTATTTTTTTTTAAATATAAATAGGGTGTGTTAACAACTAACAGGTAGAATGTAATTATAAAGAGGTGGAACGTTGATTTTCGATCAGAAAATGTTTTGGTTAAATTTTGGGCCACAATCAAGCCCAACAAAGAGAGTAACATGTGGGCTTAAGAATTAACGAAAAGGCAAGGGAGCACCATTGTTCTCCTAGTTACCCCTTAAGAGGAAAGAGCCAATTATGATAAAATAAGGAAGGCGCACTGCCAAATATTTGCCATAGGGGTGACCAGACCGAACTTTCATTCTTTTAAAGGATCATTACGCTTTGCTACGTTAAAACGAAACCGATTATAGTAATGATATAAGCTCTTCTACAATGTTTTATAAGCTTATTCGGCCCAAATTTGATGACCGAATGCCCAATGCTGGCCTTAAAAACTCATTAAAATATACGACCTAACAGAATTTTAACAATACAAAACAGTCCAATTGTTAAAAAGTTTTAAAATTAAATATTTATTAAATTTTCACAAACTCTTATATTACTTGTTGAAATTTTTAGTCTCTCTCTAAATTCTTTAAAATAAATAATAATAAAAAATGTAGATGAATAAAAATATTAATCACACAAGACAAGAATTTCTTATATCAAAGGAAAAAGAAAAACAACAACAAAAGAAAAAAAATAAGAAAAAAAATTATTACGACTATACACTCAAATAAAATTAACCTCCACCATTATTAATTAAAAAATATTATAATTTTTAAATTCTCAAGTGGTGTGCTTTGATAAACAAATAATGCTATAAATACAAATTTTTTATACAAATTCTTATAGATAAACTTGCATGATGGTAGAGTATTAATTATTTTATATTTCATATCATTAATTCTTATTAATTATAATAATTTTATATTTTTATTAATTAATAAAATCATACCACACATATGTTTTTATACAAAATTTTGTACAAGAAATTTATAATCTTAATACACTCTTAATAAATAAAAACATGTAACATTTTATTCAAAGAAGTAGGGGTGTAACCAAGACATAGGTGACTATTCATAGTAATAGTCCGTATAAATGCAAAACCAATAAACTAAATAAATTGTTTAAACCTTTAGCCCGAACACCAAACCGCGAGTCCACTTTTTTTCAACGCATGACCCAAAACCTACTACAGCCCATGCCCGTCAGCTAAAAAGGACAGTTACGTACTTTCCACTTTTTGTCGCGGCTATATAATGACATTCAGCCACTAGGGTTTAGCAAATGTCAAGCAACTCCGCCTCTTCTTCGAATTCTGGAACTTTAATTTTTTGCATTTTTAAATGTGAACCATGTTTTGGGTTGCTCTTCTTTACATTTTCATGTCTTTGTTTTGGTAATAGTTATGCAATCCAATTCCTTGGTTCAGGCTCTAAATAAAATTCGTGTTTCTTGTACTAGGGCGATGATGACCCTTCATTTCTCGATGCTGATTTCATGTTTATTTACATGGGACCAAAGCAACCAAAATTTGTTGGTATTTTGATGAATTTTGTGCGTGTCTGAGCCATTCGGTTATTGATGTAATGAAAATAACAGAGGAAGTGTTTTGGGTGATAGCAATGATTAAAAGATAATTCCTCGTTCTGAATGCTCCAATGGATTGGGCATGACAGACTCCTTTTACACCCATAGAATCTGAGCTCACCCAGACTTCCCATTTTCATTAATTTATTGTTTTTCTTGTTTTAAAAACCAGAGTTGTGTTTGATGGTTGTATATGAATTATAATGCATCGTAGGCGTGGATTAAAGATAAATCCTAGCTTTGAATGTTCATTTGGGCATATGATTTCTACAAAAGTTGGTTTCATTTCTCATTTTTCTCCACTAATCCGTAGCTAAGGAATTTTTTATTTTTTTTTACTGGAAATAATGGGCGTGAAGAAGAGGAAATGGAAATTATAAAACATAAATACAATCTTCATCAACCCTTTAAAAGTTGATGAATGTAGTTGACTCGTACCACATACTAAAGATTATGAATTTATGAGCAAATTATTTATAGTATTAAAACCATTACAATTAGCAAATCTTTGGTGATTTTGTAACTCAAATAACAAAGTATTAGAAAACGTAATTGGTGGCTTCAATATTTCAACAAATTTTTATGTTTGGGTTTATGGTAATTTTGTTGTGGATCTTTATTCAAAGAAAATATGATAAATCTCATTTTAACCATGAAAAAAAGAAAGAAAGTAGGCTAAAGCGTGAAATTTTTGTTCATTGTACAAGGCGATCTTCAAAAATATAAAAGTATGTCATGGGTCGTAACAAATATGTTAAAGAAGCCCAACCAGGCTTATTTGAAAATTACATTTTTAAATAGATATCTGTACTATAATCCCCATTCAGTTATGGAGGAAACAAGACCCAGTACATTTATAAGAGTGACCAACAGTTAAACAAAGCATAATAAATTACAAGAAATTATTATTTTAAGAAGGTTATTAATTAATTGATAAATAAATATTGTATTAATTTATCAAATAAATAATTATTTATTAATTTTAAAAAATTAAAAGTTAATATGCGTATATATAAAAACTAAAAAAAGGTTTGTGTGTGTGTGTTTAATGGTTATTGTATTTACATATTTAAAAACTCAAAAATTAATATATATTATATATAAAATCTAATAAATACATGTATTCGACGGATGTAGCTCGAAAACTTAATGCCATAGAAGATAAAAAAATTTAAAATGTTTTATAGTTGTATAACATAATCTTTATGAATAATTAGTAATTTGATTTTTGGACTTTAAATTATATATAAATGACTATAATATATATTAAAAAAAATTAAGAATAGATTTGAGTTTGGTTTAATTACAAAGAAAATATAATTAACTTTATATATACATTTTAAAAATAGCTAAATTAAAAAAATATAATTTATCAGGTAAATTATTTATTACTGGTATGAATTATTATATTTTTATAATTATCACTTTATATATTCATAGGACCTTGAAATATTTTTTAAAATTATCTTACAGAGATTATTAATTTATTATACGAACACCAATTATCACTAAAAGATTCCGTTATTTAAACAAAATTATTTATTGAATATTTATTTATGAAAATTTTATTGTAATTACAATATATATATATAATACTAATACAAGAGCTATCAAGTCACGAAACTGAAATTTGACGAGAATGTCCTTTAAGAAGAGTAAAATAGTAAATGGTGTTAATTTATTGTAATAACAATAATAATTTTGCAGGTCAAAATCAAATTCAATAGACAATAACAATTTTATCTTTTAAATAATTATTTATATTCTTCAAATTTAATATATGGTTATAAAATAATTACATAAAGTTGTATAATATTAAGATTTTATTGAATAATTAGTAGTTGTAAATATTTTATGTAAATAATAAATAATCGTTAATATTGCAACTAAATAATGAAATTTCCTCCCAAAATTTATTATTTGCTTACCTCAATTCATTTTATCTATTCCTTTCCTTTCATTCTGTCAACCAAAAATAGCTTAATTACTTTAAATTTTAGAAGTTTTTTTCTTTTAATCTAAATTATAATTACATTCTATTTTTTTGATATCATATTTCAATCAAGTAATAGAATAATTAATTTAATTGTTAAACATCCCAGTTTCACTCTATTCTGCTATTAATTTGGTATCCAAATAAAGTAGGGAACCCGAAACCAAACTATATGGTTCATTTCTATCTGCCCATTTCTTTCCAGATGATGAACTGAATCCTCCCCTGTCGTCTCTATATATTGCTTGCTATAGCAAATGAATTTACTCTCACTCGTAGTCCATATTCTGCAAAGATTTCATACTTATCTGATTCACTCGCTACCCTTGCCTGGAGCTGTATGGTAAACATAGTTACGGATTCAGGATTCAAGATAATTTCTTGTGTTAAAAAGTTGGAAGTTGGGGAACAAGCATCCTCGTTGTATTCACATTCATTGGTGGCCTCTCATGGATAATAACAATACATATGAAACAGATAGGTTCTGTCAAAGATTAAAGTAAGTTCAAATGCTGAAAGCTATCTAGTTTGTTCTCTTAAAGTTGTATCCATTGTTTACTGGTTTGTTAACAGACAGGTTGATTGATGTTTGCTTCACATATTATTATTTCGTTATGTTCGAAAAGTTTGAGATAAATGTAAAGAACATGTTTCATATTACATTTAAGTTATTTTATCAAAAATAAAAACAAGTATTTTTGGTTCACAATTGCTATTATTGGGCACCACAATATCTCAATTCCAAGAATGCCCCGAGAAATTGGTTTTTAATACAGTACCCAGAACAGATGGATGGGAATCTTTATGTCAACTTTATTGATCTGTAGTCAATTTGCAATCCTTTCTTTTGCAGACCAGGAAACAAAAGCCAAAATTAACGTGACAATTTTCATAAAACATATAACTACGAAAATACCAAAATAAATACCTTTTATTTATCAGATAAATAGTTGAATCGGGACTACTGGTTTCCATTTCAATAATTTATAGGTTCTCGGTCAATTTCGACTAATTTACTTCAGAACTTACTCCAGCTTTAAACATGATAATTATTGACTTCACGTCAAGCAAGGCAGGGACCAAAATGGTGTCAGATTGCTTTATTGCTCCTAATCGACGAAGTGGGGAGGGCATGGCCTTGCTCTGCTGGGTGAGCAGGCCACAATGGTGCTTCCTGCCGGGGGTCAGGGAAACTCGATCCCCCGATCTTAGACGGTCTTTGAATTACGGAAGAAATCTACCTACTACAGCTTAACATAAAGGCAAGATGGCCCAACCAAGATTCAACTATCAATATGTATTTTGGAAGTTACATAGATTGATATTAGGAGGATTATTTGGCAGTAATCATTGACCAGCTTTGACCCCACAGCTTTGTTTTCTAGCTAGCATTATGGTTCTTGAATGATCTTTTATTGAAGAGATCTTTTTCAAGGATTTGAAATTCACAAACTCCATAATGAAAACATGGGCATCGTCAGACATCAGTTGACAAAGGAAAAGCAAAATACCAAAATATACGACGCAATTAAGACATAATATATCACTTCAATTCAGAAGCTATGAGTTTCTTGAGTTAAAGTAGCCAAAACCTATAATAAACTGGATTAAAAATTTAAGTCCATATTATGTAAAATTTAAAAACAATAAGCTGAAAATGAAGAACATAAAAGAAATTAATTTTTAATTAAATGAGCCGCTGCGGAGGTTTCATGTCATCAACATGCTTCAAACTCCACCTCACTTACTTTTGTCTTCGGGGCTCACGATCATTTGGCCATTACAGAGGAGGAACTGGCAAGGGTTGAGCCTCCGGCGTCATCACAAAGGCTTGCTCCATCATGCATCTTCTTGTGATCAGCTATAGGACTGCTGCCTGAACTGCTATTTGACAGTGAACAGAAAGTCGATTTCTGCAAGACACCTGTTGGAGAAGATCCCAAATGCGGACTGCCATCCAACCCTTCACTTAAAATTTTAGCAGACGAAGATTTCTTGCAGACACCCACATTGTTAGAGGTGTTGGTTAAGACCTCTCCTAAAGGACCTCCCACTGAGCTACCCCAGCAAATTGGTATCCAATTAATCTGCTTTTGGGTTGATTCAACAAGCTCATTATTCACTCCTAAACCGACTTGCATATGATCTAGCTCACGAGATAACTTGAGTGGTGATACAGCAAGTTTTTCATAGGCAGGGGAGGATGAGGATGATAAAATCTCTGAAGCGGCCATTGGAATTGACATTGATAGCTGAGTCCAGTCTGATTTAAGCTCCTCAGGCCATGTAATGACCGAATGAGTAGACTCATCCGTGGGCCAGTCATCAATGAATTGCCGGAGGGGGTGTTGGTCTTGGATTTCTTGGTCACTAAAGCCTGGAAAAGACCCACTGTAGCTTTTGGAATTCAAGTATAAGCTCCTTCGAGAAGGATTAAGAAGGGAATCAGAGGAAACAAGTCCAAAAAACGATTGAGAGGATTCTTGCAGCAGGGTATCTTGTTTTGGAATACTGAAAGTAGACACATTGGGTTTCAGGTTGACGGTGGAAGACATCATGGAAGCGCTCCGAGAATCCTGCACTCTGCACAAACATACTCTTTGATTAGAAACATGTAGTATAAATATCACAAAGAACAACATTTAAGAGGAAAAGGCACAGGATAAGAAAAGTGAGGCCTGACCCATCTGATCATGTATGTTTCCTTTCATAATATCTTATCCAATTATCAAAATTACTTTGCAACAGAACATTACTACTATAATTTCTCTTCAAAATGGAATCTTAAGTCTCTACTACAAAAAAGTAGTCACCAAAGTGAATCGAAATAATTGGATCTCCTTTAAAGTATGGAAAAAGTAAAAGAATATAATATATTCAAACAGTTTAATGCAATATCATGTTTAAAGAGCACAACATATATCGAGAAAACAGATTAAAAGAGGTCAAGTTCAAAAGTATTTTTTTCACCTGCCGACAAGGGATTCTGAAGGATTGGCTGCAACATGCTGCAAGGTTTTGAACTCTGACCGTGTAGCTGCAAGGCTGTTGGATGAACCACCGCTGGCTATTCCCGAAGTGTTCCCACTGGTTACTACCATTGTTGACACAGATGAATTCATCGGCGCCACATTCGTATTGGTGGTCCCAGCGGCGGCATGGCCAGTCTGGCCTTCCACAGGCTTTCTTGAACGATGGCGGCCCCTGTTTATGTGCC
>JAWDEX010000020.1:4183620-4199879 GCA_035221805.1 Trichilia hirta
AGCCCAATATTCTACCTAGAGTCATGTAAAGGCCAAACATACTTTTTAGGCCACTATTTTAGAGTGCACGCTTGCCAATGTTTCACATAAAGTTACGTGAGAGCCGAACGTACTCTTTTCTATAAGAGTTACGTCTTACCACTTCATCTTGAACTAACTCATTCTCCTTGGGTAAATTAGGAGTCTATAGCTCTTATCATTCTTCATAGAGGCAGCAATCACGAAAATATATCACCGTTTTCATACTCACAATCCTTTCGAATTATCAGCTCTGATACCACTTGTTAAAATCTAGGGAGTACGCCCACAAATTGGAGGAGAACACACAAACCACTTAGGAATCCATAACTCTTATTATTTTTTATAAGGGCAACAATCACAAGAATATACCACTGTTTTTATACTCACAAGTCTTTCGATTTATTAGCTCTGATACCACTTGTTAAGATTCGGGGAGCACTTCCACAAATTAGAGAAGAATACATAGACTAAATAAGTAAACATATTAATAGGCTTGAATATCACTTAAAATCTAAAATCTTAAGGAATTAGATTTATGGATACATTTTACTTATATATTTCTTACGTACCTTTTTTTTTTTTTTAATATGAGATATTTTTACTTAACACACTCACACATGAACTTAATATATCTACAAGATTTTAAGAAAAACTCAAGTAGCCTACCATTTATCCATCTAATACTAATTACAAATGTGTTAACAAGATTTTAAGAAAAACTCAAGTAGCCTACCATTTATCCATCTAATACTAATTACAAATGTGTTAATGATTTCATTATTCGTCCATTGCTTTTAAAATTTGTATTAAAATTAAAATTAATTCTAAATATATTATAGGTCCATTATTTTCAAAATTTGTGGTAAATTTCTTTTAACTCTATATAAAAATTGTTCATATTTTTTTATTATTAATTAAAAGTATTTCATTATTACATGCATATAACATAATCAAATTCATACATTCAGATTCTTTTTTTTTTTTAATCCGAAATTTTTATCTAGTAAGACCCTTTGAGTCCTCCAGGCGACACTAAATCGGGGCGGATCTAGTATCCCCTGCCTTTTGGACATGGATTCATATTTACTCGACATATGCAAAAAATGCAACTCTTAAAAATCAAATACAGAACTGATACTAAGCAACGATCCAGCGCATCTGATTACAACCACCAAGCCACATCTCCAGGGGACATACATTAAGATTCATTCAATCAAACTTTTTACAATTAAATAAAATTATTTTATTCAGACATATTAAAATCTAATACGTTTATATATTAACATTAGCTCATAGTTTAATTTTGTACACATTTTAATTAATAAGATGAAATCGTACTTGAAATGAAAAATTATAACTATTCATATTCATTAAAATTATTAATCTGATTTTATTTAATTCATTAATTTGAATAAATCATATAAAAAATTTTAAAAGTTTTGCAAAATGAGATAAAAAGGCTGGTTTTGGTGCGGGACTGTGATGGAATTTGGGAATCGGAGGAAGATTCACAGCACAATAAATATTATTGAGAGGGATGTATAAATAATTTCATGGAAGATATTATGAATTTTGTTGGGCCAAGACCTCTTTCTCGAGTGTCCTGGGGCCAGCTCTTATCTTGCCCATGTGATTCGATTATCTAAATGACATTTTTATTTTACTTCGATATTATAATTAGGAAGTGACATAAAAGTCATGGTATTGTCTTCAAGCACTCTGTTTTATTTTATTTTATTATTTATTTTGGTAAACAAAAAACAAGGCGATTTGTGACCATAAAAAAGTGATTGATGACATAATCACCTCTGACTATCCCGACATATATTCTTAATTTTTTAAAAAATAAAATCAGTAAATTTTCAGACTCTCCAGTCTTGTGCTAAATTATTATTATCATGCTTGAAATGGTTGGTGAGAAGTAAAAATAAAAAATAAAAATGGTTTTAATTCTAAATTTTGTTAAAAATCTTGGCCTGCGAATCCCAATTATATGTTCCCACATTATGGTGTTTAGTATTATAGGTGTAATTTGATAAAATGAACTTTAATATTATTGGTCTAATTTGGTTAATTTATTAAGAATCAATTTTTTTTTACATAAATTAATAAACTCAACCCTCATTTAAAAATTATAAAAAAAATTAATGCCTTACATATTAAATTAAAATATAGCATTCTCACAAATATTACACCTATACATCATTGAGGCATATACTCTTCCTATTTAAATATTTAATAACTCTATAGCTGGATTTTAATATAATAATATATGAGTTAAATATATATTAATTATGCATTATATATTGTTACAAAATTTAGTATAATTAAATTGATCCAATTATGTTAAATAATGTGTGAGTTTAATTTATTATGAAAATATAAATTTTTTAATGTGTAAAAATTAGAATTTTATTTTTATTTAATGATGAGTCGAATAAAAATAAATAATATAGAATTACTCAATTATACAAAAATTCATGTACATAATTTTAAGATTTAATATAAATAAAATGTTATTATGATATCTTAGTATGAAGAAATATAATAAATAACAAAAAAAAATTCTATGTAAATTTTAGTGTTTAAAATTTAAAAGATTTTCAATTTTATGGTTGATTTAAGATTTATTTTACATTATGATTTAAATAATTTTGCATTAATATTTTTTCAATAATTTGATATAAATATTAGTTGAATTTATAATATTATTTAATTATGAAAAACATCTAATTCTCAAAATTAAACAAATTTTTGCATTCCTCGTAGACCACAACCCCTCAATATGTACCTATCCAAACGTACGTTGGCCATGAAGCGAAGTGTACAGTAAGTAAAGGCAGCTTCAAGAACAGCGAAGTTCAGATGAAATGGTTTGCCTTGTTGTTGGCCAACATTTGACAACACAAGCTTTGTTGGAGGATAAGGCCCACGATTCTTTTAAATGCGAACGGTCCCTTTGAACAAATCTACTAATACAATCGAACGAATGCTTTTCAAATTTGTGCATCGTTTACAATTCATAATCATCATGATGACCCAATTTTGCCTCCTTGGCGGGAGTCCTGGAGTTTCCAGCTACAGAAAAATACAATTAAAACAATTTGAAGTCATCAAGACAGAAAATATTGAAACATTTTTGGCATATTTGCTTATGTCGATGACTGATTAATAATTGTCAAGTTGTGCTATGTTGAGGAGTTAAAACGTGATTTATGTATTTAATAAAAACAAATTTATTGAACTTGTTGTAGTACGGGTTAAAAGTCAACTTGTATACAGAATCTTAACAAGTTTGCAAAATCTTTGTTGTTGTTTTTTTTTTTTTTTTTTTTTTTTTTTTTTTTTTTTTTTTTTTTTTTTTGTTGTTGTTGTAAGCAGTTGCTCAAACATATTCACCATCACCCCCATTTATTAACACAATTTTCATCGACTTACTTAAGGACCGAGAACCCATAAGGACTTACCCAATCAGGCAAATAAGGCATCACAAACACATCACTTGATATCTACCCAATCAATTGATTGCTTTGCTCCATGTCCATACTCATAATATTTTCCATATTTCAATCCCAATCCCAATGGCTAATGCTAACACAACACTAGTCTATCGTTGTGACTTGTGAGTAAAGCATAGAGGTAAACATAAAAGGAAGAGGATTCCTTTGACATGACAATGACCTTAAGCATCTTGGCTTTGTTAAAGGAGTCCAATCAACATCGGTAAACATGTTCCTCCATGTCATTGGACCACTTCGATCCTTGGGTGTGCGGATCCGTCGGCTCACTTTCGTTTAGGTCTGCCCCTTTTCCATTCTTTTACTTGCATGTCAGCCATTGCTCGTAGCTTATTCTTGTAATGTTCTTTTTTATTTTGGGGAAAACAAATAGGACCCACCTTAGGAGAAGAGTCAATTTTATTTTGACTCTCACAATTAAGGGATTTCTCTTCTCAAACCGACAACATATTTGCATAGTTTTATTTTTTAATATAATACACATATGTACTGAAAGATGAGGTTTCAATCATGCTCCATGATCGGCTCAGAGTCTAGTCTTCACTTACTTCAAATGGACTTTAGTATAAAGACCCAACATATAGTAGGGATTGATACCCATATGTCAACAAGTCCAATTTCATTAATCCAATGCTATACCTTCTTCATAAACAAGGTGCAAGTGGCTCTGAATGAGATTAGAATTTGTTGGGACCAATAATCACAAGTCGATCTTAGCAGTCATTCAATTATTTATTGCTTTACTTTTCCGTGAATGAAATAGGATTTGATTGTCGATTAGGGCGACGAACTATTTAAATCATAATATATATAGAATATAGAATTAATAAATTTAGATTAATTAACATAATTACTTATTAGCATAAATAATTTTTTATCAATCTTGAAATTTTTGTTTTCTCCGGCTAGTGTTTGATTCATACTTCAAGTTATATATAAAAATAGATTGAATAGATTAAAATTGTCAATTATCATCATTAATAAATAATTGAATAAATTTTTTCTTTAAAAAAATAAATAATTTTTTAAAATAAAATAAAAAATGCCGTACTTTTAATATATTTATACATATTTGATGTCATAATTAGACATACCATTATTAAAGAGATTCCCATTACATACATAAATTCCTATCTATATTCAATTACATAAAATTTTTAACATAAATCAATACGTGTTAAAAGATGATTGGGCTTATACAGTATAATCTTCACCGATCTCAAATGGTTTTCCTCTCAGGACCCACTAGATAGTGATGATATATACACAAAATTGTCATTTCCCACCATTCAAACAGTCCTAATAGGTAGCAACATGCACAACCAGTAATGTATTTACCTTCATAAGTTTTCGTATAAATTAGTACATAAGTTATGGCTTATTAATAAAGTAGCAGATGAATTGAATAGGTAAGTAGCCATTATTACCACCTTCTGTATTGAGGTGATAGGATTAGCATGCATGAAAGAGTTATATCCTGAAGATGAGGATTTTAAAAAAGTTTGGGCTAGACTCCAAAGCGAAGGAATGGTTGAATAGTATTACAAATTTGAGAGATTACTAGCAAAGGACAATCAACTTTGCTTATTAGACTCGTCCTTAAAGAGAAAAGTTCATCCAAGACTTACATGGTGGTGGTTTGGTAATAAGATTATAGCAACCATGGTTGAGAGGCATTATTAGACAATAATGAAGTGAGATTGAGAGTGTTTGGTGCAATAATGTTATATGTGTTAGACGGTGAAAAGTATGAGACTCTATATATAACTTTCAGTGCCATAAGACATATGGAAGAATTTATTGATGGACTTCATTTTTGGGTTACCAAGTACTTAATGTGATGTTGACTTAGTTATTATTATAGTGGATAGATTTTTCAAGATGAGATATTTTATACTATATAAGAAGACGTTAAATGCATCATATATGGTGAATGTTACCAGGTGATTCAACTATACAGGATTTCGAGGACTTTTACTTTTGATTGGGTCACTTAGTTTTTGAGCACATTTTAAAAAAATTTATGATACTAATTTGAATTGACCCTACTGTATAATAGTATAGCGCACCTTTAAACGAACGATCAAATAAAGATGGTCAAGAAGACTTTTGAGAATATCCTTAGAAGCATTTGTCGAAAATGATCAAGGTAGTGGGATACTTCCTTGGTGCAAACTAAGTTCACGTATAATAGTGCCATTCGAAAATCCATCAAATGAGCACTATTTAATATAGTGTACAAAAAGACGTCTAATCATGTTTGAGATCTTGTGTACTACCCAACACATTAATAAAGAGTGTAACAGTCCAGAACTTAGCAAATCAAGTGCAAACCATGCAAGTAAAGGTGTGTCAGTGACTAATGCCAAATATAAAGCTCAAGCAGATAAGCATAGATGTGAGAAGACCTTTCATGTGGAAGATGAAGTTTTGGTGTTCCTTCACAAAGAAAAGGTTTCGGTTGGCCAAAACGGCAAGCTATAATAAAAGAAATTTGGCACATTCAAAGTCATTAAGAAGATTAATGACAATGCATATGTAATTGACTTATTGCACCTTATAGGCATATCACCAAATTTCAATATTTCATACATCTAAGTGTATTATTTGGACAATTCAATAGACTTGGAGTCAAGTCTTTCACAAAATGGCAGAATGACGCAAAGTTCCAGACACTAAATGAAGACAAGGAAAGACCGACACTTGATATGTCCAAGACCAATACCAGATTCAAGCAGAGATTGCCTATTTGAGCTAGGGGAAGGCCAACACTGGACATGATCAAGATTGGTGCCAGATTCAAGCAAAAATTACCTATGATAATTTCAGAACAAAATCGACACCAGACTTGTCTTAGTAATTTATAAATTTGTTCTTTTGGGCCTAATTTTCTCTTTTGTGTTTATTTTAGCTTAAAGATAAGTTTGTAATTATGTTCAACCCTAAACCTTTAGTATAAATGGGGCACTATATTTTAGTTTTATGACTTTCGAATTTTTTAGAACTTGAAATAGAGACTCGCCTTTTTAATGTAAACCCTAGTTTGGAGTTTTAAAATTTGCTGATAGATTCTAAACTTGAATCTCGTTAAACATAGCCTCCTCGTGATACAAATAAAAGCTCAAAGCAACGCAGCATGCTGTATGTTTGGTAAATTTCCTAATTTCAACTGTCGCGAGAAAGCTCGAAAAGACTGGAAATAAGGTTAATATGACAGTGAATGACAGATATGCCAAGATATAGAGGCTTGGAGATTTTTTTTTTTTTTTTTGGCATAAAAGACGTCATAAGTTAATATGTACTTTGGTTGTTTATTCTTGAATTTAGTCGTCATTTTGGTGGAAAAATTCAATATTTCTTTATTTTATCTAAAGCCTTTATTTGATAAAAAAAGGCATATTTATATCAGCTGTCCTCTTTCTTTTCCTTCTCCAAAATCTCTTTCATCATTTATGCTAGGGGTATTTACAATCTTTAAAATGCTCTCAACACTCATTTTCTCTATATTTTCATTCCTTAAACAACCCTTAACTACCTACTTAATTAGATTTTTAAGTCCTACTTTCTGTTTTTCTCTACTATTTTGGCTTCACACTTAAACAATCCAATATCGACGACTTAAAAAAAATGATTTATCAATCAGTATTCTTCTCTCAAGGTTGATAAATCAATTTTCTGATGACTGGTCTGGATTTTCAGACACTGTTGTAATTATGTTCTGAAGAAATTTGATAGCTGTTTATCAGGCTACAAAATTCTTCCCTAACTTCCTGTGATTTCTGCTTGCACACAAAATGGTTACAACGAAACATGCAACAAAGTGGGAGCTTGCATCCATCTAAAATCACCGTCAAAAGCCTTGAACATAGCAGCTGTAATTTGAAGTACCCAAGCCCTCAAAGCCTCTGTTTCTTCCACCCCACATCAATCAATCTTCCTTGTTAAATGACGTCACCAGTAAATGGAGATTCAACAAAATAAAACCACTGTGTTTTACTTCTACAAATTGAATCAATAATGTTATAATAGAAAATTACTAATGATGAACATCATTAGTGAGAGAAAGCTTCATTTGAGTTATTCTGTTTTTGAGAGAAATTTTACTCTCTGTTGATAAATATTTATTAAAATAAAGGGCTCACTTTATCCTTTCCTCTTCTTCCTTCTAAACCCCCTTTCCTATTCACTTACAGTTTTTAATCAAACAATAAGGGAAAATAAGAAAGAAACAACTTATTAACTACCAGATTTGTTCAAAGTTGTGATTTGTTCAATTTCAGACATAAGAAAAAAAATGTAATTTTATCATGAAGGGAACTTTTTGATATAGTGAAAATTACACTTGCAATTTTCTGAATCTAGACTTAATCATGTAATATGACTCGCATATATCTTTGATATAAGCATAAGCTTCACTAAATGATTGTAACCATTCTCATTTATATTTTATGTATAGCAAACTGTTTGGAATAATGATAGAATCATTTCCGTTTAACTCATTAATGCATTCCTATCATGATATTGGCCTACATCTTTTAAATTTGCATGCTTTGTGACAAGATAATGGTTAACTATACGCGATCACTTACTTCCAATACAAAAAAGGTTGTTTGTATATGTTAAAATTTTGAATAATATTATAGAGCCTTATCAATAATCTTAAACTTTTGATTTATGTGGTGACTTAGTACCAACTATTGATGGCAAAATGATACATTTAAATAGCATAACCAATTACTGATATCTTTTGGGTAATTTAATTCGATTAGGTACTACTGGGGATTTTTCTATCTTAGTGTTGTAGTTTAATTCGATTAGGTACTACTGGGGATTTTTCTATCTTAGTGTTGTAGTCCATTTCCATAGTCTAAGAACAATTGTTCCTCTATATCAGTGTTGATGGGTCAATGGTTAGAATTGTGTGAAAACTCGGCTGTTTTGACATAAAATAAACCTGTTGCTGTTTCTGGAAAGTTAAAGAGTAATTTACACACAGTTCAATTACTGTGCGTCGCAATCATGCCCTATTGACTATATGATACTATCTTTAATTTGCAAAACAAAGCATGATAATGTTTGATCATCTTTATTCGGGCAAGGTAGATCACTCCTCTGAAATATGCTTATCGCAACAGAAACTATGAAAAGTATGAAAATTGTAAACATGTATAGAGAATAAAGTCTTGATTATGTATATAGTCTGTATTTTTCACTTGATGTCAGGAAGGACCTTTTTTCTATATTGTTGGAGCTGATTTGTTTATTCCTCTTGTTATTGTCTTTGCAGTTATTCTTTACGACTGCAAGGTAATATTGCTTGTTTTTCTTTTGTGATGGTAATTAATGATCAAAAATGCATGTATCAGAATAAATTCTGATTGATGACTTTTAAAACTCCAGGTGTATAATCATTTGGGCTTATATTCTGGTGTCGGCCGTACATTCTTCTGGGTGTAATCTTCTTCTCTTAATTTGTACACAGCACGAGTATCTGTGTGTTTTGAGTGGATTCGTTTGGGTATTAGTAGTATGCATGTATTCTTTCCAGGCTAATGTGTTTTCAAGATCTGAGTCTCTGCGAAGGCTGTAAAATCCTATGTCAGTGAAGCCACCAGACGATAGAAGTGGAGTACCGCGACAGGTTTAATTCATTCTGTCTTGCAATATATTATTCATTTAATTTGTTCCTATAATAGATCACCGTTCAACGGATAGGGACTATATGAAAAAATAACTAAAAGGTTTAAATATATTTTTAATTTTTTTCTCTATTTAAAATATTGATACTGAAAAATAAATTAATTGATTTAAATTATTATAAATCACTAAACCAAATTTTAAAAAAATGATATGTTGTGCTTATTACAAGTATATTTAAATAACTTTATATTAAATAAATATGAAACCAAATTTTTTTCAACCTGTGTGACTGAGATTTAAATGCCGTAGCTCTGGAATTTACTAAAAAAAAAAGTTACAAGTATCCTCATACGTTCATTGTTCTTTTTAATCAATTCAGCGGTTAATGACTAAATTCTAATAGAAAAAAATGGGAAGTTGTTAAATTTAAATGAATCTACCACATTATTAACAAGGCAGAAAGAACCAATCAATAAAAATCACTTTGGTCTTTGGGTAATTGAGGTTCTTGACAACAACAGAAATAAGAATGACAAATTAGCAAACTCTTTTCTTTGGCTGCAAATGGGAGTAAAGTTGTTTTATACCACACTTTACAAAGACATTGTGGTACTTACATATATGATATATTGTTGCAGGTCATTTATCACATTATACTAATTTTATCTTCATAAATTATTTATAAGTTATTGAAATACTGTTGATTATTTTTATTATACTATTTTTTAGAATTAATCACCATTACATACTTTAGAATGGCTTAGATATTGCAACTTCCTCTACTTATAAAATTTTTATTATTTCTAGTTGAGAGACAAAAATATTCATGGGAGATTTTGAGCAATTACATTTATTATAAAAAAAATTATTTTTGTTTTTTATTTAATCTTATTAATTAAAAGATATTAAAATAAAAATAAATATTTGTGAATGTCTGTACAAATATGGATATTTATATTTTTTTGACATACAAATACAGATGAAAATATAGACAAATAAATAGATATAAATTTGAATATAAATAAAAAATTTAAAAATAAATACAGAGACAATATTTATATCCGTTTATTCATTTGTCATCCCTATTTATCATAGCTTTAGGTCTTCCTCAATTCTTTCTAGTGTCAACTAAAGTTTGGAAAACTGTTTAAAAATAATGATAACTTAATACTTAATTTAAGATAAAATAATAAATTTAAATGTAATTTAATAATTTATAAAAATTACTTTTTATAGTAATATGTTAAATTTAAAATTAATTTATTAATATTGAATAAAAATTTTCTTAATTATTAATATATTAAATATAAAAATAAAATAATTATTATTTATAGAGAAAAAAGAAGCCAACAACCGCGCTAAAGCCAGTCCAGAAAAATCACCCAAGTCAGGCCCAAACTTTCAAAAGCCCGGGTTGAACCGGATGTTCACCTCTCATACAGGGTAATGGTTTTTGACAGGTCGGGTCCGTTTTACTATATCTTTTTTTGGATAAACCGTTTTACTATATCAATAATGAGATAAATCTATCTAAATGATTTTTTTATTAATTATTTCATTCTCTATCTAAAATTTATTTTAAATGGGATAGAAGTGAGAGTAAAGATATCCTTAACTAATCGTCCTTATCAAATTAAATTATACAATTAGTAGAATCATTATTTAAATGAATCCACGTGTCTCATTTTAATTATGCAATTAGAATATGCTATTAATTAAATAATATATTTAAGACTTATTATATAATTAATTCATGGTCAAGCAAAATTCTCAAACACAAATTTAATACCCGGCAAGGGACAGTGAGGCTAATTTTTATTTTTCATTTTTTAGTACGAGGCTAAATAAAAGATAATAAACAAATATAGAAAAGAGTATTTGAGTTTGATTTCATTATGAACTCTTCATTCGTAGTCTGAGTACATCTTACTATTGGAAGTGTCAACACAATAAAGAACTTGTATTTTATTCTTCCTCGATTTTCCTCTCCCTCAATTTCAATGTCTGTGACCCTGTCAACGTTTCCTTGACTGGTTTCTTTCCATGGAACCCTCTGAGAATCGTAAGCTTTTTGTGGGCGGTCTGTCAAGAGAGGCGAATGAAGGCACATTAAGAGAATACTTCAGCAGGTATGGAACAGTTGAAAACGCATTGGTCATGAGATACAAAGCTACTGGTATTGGAAGAGGGTTTGGCTTCGTCATCTTGGCTGATTCTTCAATGGCTGATGAAGCCCTTCGACATAACAGTCATGTCATTCTAGGCAGAAAGGTTAGATAGTTTAATCAAGTTTACTTCACTCTTCAATTAAATTTTTGGTCTCTTCAGTTTTTATTTTGTTACTCTGAATTTTGCATCTGGTTTGACTTAACCATTGTGAGTGGGAATGAGAAGAAGTATGTGTCTGTCATTCTCCGGAATTTTGGGTTAGCCCCAACAAAATAAATAAATAAATAAGTAAATAATATATGGACTTGCGAGTACCATGTACAGGGAGGAAAGTAAAGCCTTTTAAGTGTACTCGACTTCTTATACCTGAAATTTCCATCCTTCCTTTACCGGGTGGGAAGGTTTAAGACTTTAGATCCAGTTAATTAAACCAATAGCACATCTAGAAGTAAGAAATTGATCTGAATACATCCTCTGAAGTGATTTGCATCTGGCATCTGTTTTTTCCTTTTTCTTTTTAATTTTCCTCTGGGATTTTGTATCTGCCTCTTAATTTCTTTTCTGGTTGTTTACAAGGCAGCTACTTCACCTTTCATTTATACTGCATTGATTTAAAGTATCTGGGTTTCAGATTATTTTGGTGCTATATTTTTTGTATCTCACATGGTTCGTTGTGTTAATATCTTAATACAAATTATTTGGTGCTACTTATTATGTTATATAGGTAGATGTCAAAAGAGCAAATCCTAAAGATGAAGTGCAAGAACAGTCAAATGGGTATTGCAGCAATGGTAATGGTAATACTGAATTTAGTACGAAGAAGATTTTTGTGGGGGGTTTGCCACCTGACCTAACAGAGGAAGAATTCAAAACATATTTTGATAGCTTTGGTACAGTTACTGATGCAGTTGTGATATATGACAAAGAAAGCCGTAGACCGAGGGGGTTTGGGTTCATTACCTATGACTCAGAAGATGCTGTGGATAATGTGTTAAAGAACAGGTATCATGAATTGAAAAATAAGAAAGTAGAGGTGAAGAGGGCTGAGCCAAAGGACAAGAATGATAAGAGTATTCATTATTCTAAGGATTATGTAGATTATTATGATTGTTACAACGCTGGTTTGGGTTTTGGAGGAGGATTTTCATATGGTTACAATATTTTTTCTCATTATTGCTATCCTGCTGCTTTTCAAACCACTGTGTATTATAACAGTCCTTTTGTATTTGTGCCTCCAAATGGAGGCTGGGGATCGACAATTAGTACTCAAGGAAGTAATTTGAATGCCTCTTCATCTAGTTCTTCATGTAGTCATGATTCATTGACTTCTGGTAATCATGATGTTCGCAATAATTACGTTTTCCATGCTCCTTCATATGGAGTTTCCATGAATGGTTGGACTAGTGACGATGTAGATTTGACCAACCATAATGGTAGTTGTCAACAGATGGAAGACAACTCAAATGGGTTCAACGTTCCAACAACCACAATATTGCCTCAAATTGATGATTTGTCAAGTTTGAAAATCAGTGCTGTAGAGCATCAAGGAGAAGAGGTTATTGATTCATTGAGTTTGAAAGGCAGTACTGCAGAACATGAAAGTGCAGAGATAACAATTCATGAAGCAACGCTACCGAGCAGCAAAAGCGAGCAAAATGGAGAGTCTTGATTGCTATTTGTATATTAGATAAATGATCAGGTCAGTGAACGTTTTAGTCTGTTTATCTTTCTGTGTTCGTTATTCATTTTCATTTTTGTATGGTGTCCTTTGGTGAATATGCAAATATGCAGTTGATCCTTGGTATTTTATTCTTTGATCACTTGTTCATCGTTTTGTAAATCGGTGGGCCTTTATGTTTTGGGTTGTAAACTATACACAACTATGACAAATCCATATTAACAAATTCATCTGAAGCCCTATAATAATATATTTCTTGGAAATGTATTGATTGCACAGTTTTGTTAAGAGAATCTATGAATAGTTTGCCTAAGATGTCAAAGGGTTGGGGCTTAGATTATACAATTTCATCTGCTTGGCTTAATAGTCTTATTCTACCAAAAACCTAATGTCGTGATGTAAGGTAGCCCAAATTTACTTTTCTCGTGAATGGTAGTCTAAATGTAGCTTCCCACCCACCTTTGTTTCAGAATTTTCTGTAGACAGTGTTGGTCTTTTGACCCAGCCTGGTTTGGGGACAATGGCAATAGCTTTCAATTTTTAAGTAATGGGCTTTGCTATACTTATCTATCATGATTTTAGATAATTTTGACGGACACTAATTGAACACCTTGAAAACGGCTCCCATAGCCAAGGCCCAGAACCTTGTTCAAATACATCTGCTGGTATGTGAATATTTCTTTACCTTTTACCAGGATCATTCTTAAGGGTTTGTCTCTCAGTAGTTGATTTATGTTTTGTTCTTTACTTGTGGTTATTGCTATGAATTTGTTTCCTTTTGTCACATATTCAGCATTCTGTTTTCTATCCCTATTTGATAGGAACGTCACATGCATCACCGGTATTATATGAAGATGAAGCAGTGGAGGAACGCTGAAGTATTTACTGTAAATGAAAGCTAACAAGAATTACGGATTGTTTGCATTGCTGTTGGCTCAGAAACATCAAACATATTGATTAGCTAGAGTTTATTTATTGACCGATATTATGAATTATGACTTATTTTTAATCATGCTTTCATTTATATGTTTTTCAATTATATTTTTTGATTCTCACTTTTCCTGCAACCCCCTGGGCGTGTATATCAAATTGACCACATCATCCTTTTGGAAGTTGAACAATTGTTGAAGCACGCTTTCATGCAAAAGCAACGAAGTTAAATTGGTTGTATTTTACATGACATTTTATGTCAAAATGTGTATCACATCCCTTAATAAAAACACAAATACATTTCTTATGCTTTCGTGACGGCAAGGTAAAACTGCAAAGCAAGTGACTCCATATTTCCAAGGCTTTGTAGCCGACATGAAAGGCACGTCTTGGTGAGCAAGGTGGGTTAAGGATTTGGATTATTCTGTGAAAGAAACCCCACCAATCAGTGACGCACACACACAAACTTCATTTCTTCCCAAGAAAACTTTCTCTGTTTGCACCATCTTGCAGACAATGTAGGGGTTATAGGAATATGGGTATTTTTATGGGCATTGTTTTATTTATGTCTCCAAAATTCAGTAAGTGGATGGGGTTGAACTGCTGCTACTGCGTTTACTTGTGTAGGTATGTAAAGGAATAGCTTTGAATGATTTCTCAATTTGTGATAGAAAATCTAGTCGGATGTCTCAAGAAGGCCTGGAACATCTCTAGAGTTTCAGACTAGAGTAGTCTCTGCTTTTCACACCTCATGTTTCAAGAGGGAAATGATATCCTATTGAACCTACTTGGAAAAGAAAAAACAATAAATAATAAAGAATGGTAAATTTTGAAGTGTGCAGATTAGCTGGAGAGAGAACTTATTTTTGAATGCGACATGTCACATTTTTTCGCTTGAACCATGACATTACAGAGGAGATAGAGCGTGCTGTAGAAGATGGTAAAGCTAGTCAAAGAGAAGTAATGAGGTTAAGAGTTTTGCAGAAAAACTGTCATGGGTTAATGGATAGTGCACTTTATTGGTGACAAATTTAGAGTCATGCCCTTTTATAAAGGAAAAGAAGCCAATAAACTTTAGTCTTATGCATACAGTGTAGCACAAACATTGCTCCTGCAGCTATATGGTCGCTCTCAGATGGGTCACAATCCATTATGTGCTTTTTCTGATCATCTCTTTTTGCAGTTTTTGTGACCTTATTTAGATTTTCTTTTGGATTTTCTGTTCCGAGTTTGAAATACCTAACCAACCGCTTATTCATTGAATATTCAATTGCATTACTCCTCTCTCAGTATTATTATTATTTATTTATTATTCTGTTTTTCTTTTTCTTTCTCTGCCATAAAAGACAAAGACTTCTTTACTTATTTGGGAAAATTGCCAAAGAAGGTTTAGGAAAATAATTTTTTGTTTCTTCATATATTAGATTTCTGGTTAACCAAAAGGAGTTGATATCTAAGTCTACAATTTATCTTAAACTTGTCCTTTATATTTTATAAATCATGAATCTATAGAAGAACCTTGGTGACTCCAAACGCTAAATTGCTACAATTTGATGCTGAATTCTTAGAAATTATAAATTTGCATATAGAAATAACTCTTTATCACGTAATCATCATTTAACTCTATATCACTGATTTATTATTTACACAAAAACACAAGTTTATGGTTCATCAATGATTTGATCGATTTGTTCTGTTGGGTTGTTTTGGATTTGGTTATTTGATCGAACGCGTTGCCGCA
Organism: Trichilia hirta; assembly: GCA_035221805.1. NCBI lineage: Eukaryota > Viridiplantae > Streptophyta > Magnoliopsida > Sapindales > Meliaceae > Trichilia > Trichilia hirta. Next base: position 4,199,318 of record JAWDEX010000020.1, read on the forward strand.
TCCAGCATATTCCATCTGTTGAGAATAACAATGACATTCCTTCTTAGTTTTCATAGCCCTTACAGTTTCATGAGCAATTTTAGTTGGCATTTTCTGTGTTAGAAAGTATATTAAGATTTATAAACAAAGCATTTTCTATAGTAGCCGACTCTGGCTCCCATGTCCTTATGCAAATTGACCTTTAATGAGCAAAATATCAACAACAAATGATAATGAGCCGGCCGATTTTTTTTATGAAAATATACACATCCCCTTGACTGTATTCTACAGCATATACCTCAAAGTATGAACAAGAAACTCTTCGGGGAATCTAGCATAGTAACTTTTCAAATTCTTATAAGAATATGATTTTTTTACATAACAAACAAGGGTAATTGAACTAGCAAACATGAGTGACCCTAAGGTTGTTCTAGTCACTGGCTGCGCTAAAGGTGGCATTGGGTATGAGTACTGTAAGGCGTTTGCAGAGCAGAATTGCCACGTTTTCGCCTCTGATATTCCTCAACGGATGAAAGATATGTCAGAATTCGGTTCAGATGAAATAGAGAGACTTGAGCTTGAC
>JAWDEX010000020.1:4216349-4228671 GCA_035221805.1 Trichilia hirta
GAAGGACAAAGTAGGAAGGGAAGGCAAGGTTAGTAAAAGCAACCATACTCTTTAATATGCTACATGATGTTTTTACTTTCAGTGTGTCTGCATTTCTGATCGCCTTTTTTTTTTTTATCCTGACTCGTACCATAAATATATTACTGATTTTTTTGGTATTTTTCGCTTGGATGGGGATGCCATTTCAATCAAATGATGATTCTCAGTTTATTTGGGTAAGACCACTGTTCCGTGTATAAATTATTGTTTATTTTAACCTAGTCAGCTCTTTCGTATATTGTTGAACAAGTAATTACTAAATACTGATTTCAGGGGGTTATGATATGGAAGAAAAAGCTGCAAGAGCTTATGATCTAGCTGCACTCAAGTACTGGGGACCCTCTACACACATCAATTTCCTGGTAATGATTTGATTCTCCTTACACGTTTCAATACTATGAGGGCCTTTTTCTGTTTGTGTAACTAATTAACTGCAATTATTGTGTCTTATTAGCTGGAAAATTATCAAAAGGAACTTGAAGAAATGAATAACATGACCAGACAGGAATATGTTGCTCATCTGAGAAGGTAAATATTTGGTTCTATTTATTTCCTTATGGTGTATGCAAATAAGTAATCCTAAAAAAAGTTTCTTTATTACTTCGTTCAATGCAGGAAAAGCAGTGGATTCTCGAGGGGAGCTTCAATATACAGAGGAGTAACAAGGTCATATTAACGTTCTTAACATTAATATAATCAGCTGATTTAGCATGCACCACAGTACTAAAACATTTTGCCTTGAAATTTCTGGTTTTGTTGCAATGTTAGCAGACATCATCAGCATGGAAGATGGCAAGCACGGATTGGCAGAGTTGCGGGAAACAAGGACCTTTATCTTGGGACATTCAGTGAGTTCTTATGAATCTTTAGTTTGTTAGGCGAAAGCACCGATTTATTGAAAACTGTAATTTAAGATATTCAATCTTGTTTTCGTTTTTGGATTTAACTTTAAGAGAAGGTGTATGCTTATGACTCTGAAAGGCCAATCTTTGAGGTACTCTCAGTCGATATTATGTAGTGCTATTGGTCTCTGTGGACTAAGCCTTTGTTGAAGTTTGTCCAAAAATACTTATCTTTTTCCAAGGCTGTTATTACACCAGATACTCAAGAAAAAAAATTATTCCACTCTAACTCAAAATGGTCCGGTTATGTTAATTTGTTATCAGTTTATGCTTGATTTCATTGCTTATTATTCTAACTAAATAGAGTCAAAGTGAAACTAATTATATTTCCATTGAACTGAATTTTCAGGCACCCAAGAGGAAGCAGCTGAAGCATATGACATAGCTGCTATCAAATTTCGCGGAGAGACTGCTGTAACTAACTTTGACATAACAAGGTATGACGTTGAACGAATCATGGCAAGCAGTACCCTTCTTACTGGAGAACAGGCTAGGCGAAACAAAGAGATAGGACCTGGCAAAGATGCTCCTATTCTTAACGCTTCTGGTCATAACAACAATGAAGAAATCATACTTTCTCAAAAGAACAATGGAAGCGGACAAGCAGATTGGAAAATGGTCTCCTCTCCAACATCTCAGCAACTCGAACACAAGGCATCAAATATGAAAATGACACATAACTATAATGCTCAAGCGTTCTCCATGGCTCCAAATAGCGTGATTGGGATGGAAACAATGAGCTCATCTCAGCAAGAGGGTGAAAGCTCAGCGAAGATAGGGAATCACTTATCCAATGCTTCTTCATTGGTGACTAGCTTGAGCAGCTCAAGAGAAGCCAGCCCTGATGGAAACGGCGAACCATCGCCATTTGAAATTCCCCGCTCAGGATCGAAGTTGTTGACTAGCCCAACAAACACAGTGAATTGTTGGATTCCTCCGGCAGCAGCAGAACTGAGGCCTGCGCTTTCCGTTCCTATGACAGTTTTTGCTGGATGGACTGATTCCTAGACTAGACTTTTAACACGTAGTGGCTAGCTAACTAGTATTTTGCATGAACAAAACAAAGAGAGAGGGGTAAAGAAAGTTTGGCTTCTAGTGGAAAAAGTCAAATTGGGAGGTCTACGTGGGACACGTTAACAAAAACAAATTTCATTAGGTTATCTTGTGAAGACCTTGAAAAGATATATTGGTGGGGAAGAAGCTTTAATTAAGAACACTATGATTGAAGTCCATGAAATGATATTTGCGATATGGGATGGCATCTCCAATTTTATAATTAGATTCTACTTTATTGGTCCTTTGAAGTACGCAACCAGCTTAGTATTTGTCTTCCAACAATATGCAGAAATGGTATGCTCACCTCTGCTTTTAGACTTTGACCATTAAAAATCTCTGTTCACATCACCCTCTGGTTCTCTCTGTCCATAACAAAATTATTCATTTCTTAGCTTTCTCCAAAGGTAAAAGGGCATACCAGTCCCGTAATTCAAAGAATACTGAAAAGTGAAAAGGAGATAATGAATTTAATTCTCTCTTTCTGTGGATTATAGATGGCTTAGATTATGATCCAATGCCACACAATTAAGTAGAATTTGCTTGCTGTTAATTTGGAAAATCCACTTGTGACTCGTAGTATCTCGAATGTGTCTTTCTTAATAAACCTACTAACTGCTGTGAGCTATGGTGCTGGTGGTCTTGGCATAAAACTATCCCACATCTACATGTGAGCTTAAGATTGACCAGTCAAAACTTCACCATCCTATGTGTGGAATTTGTTCATTCATGCTCACAAGAATATTTGCAGCCATGTTTTTCACAATTTCTGTAGTAAAAAGGTTGAAGAGTTGAAGATGAAAGAAAACTCAGATCTTGACTTAGAATGAGTACTGATTGGTTTAACCAGTTCCATTAAACAACAGTAATTAGCGAATATAATTTGGTGCAGAGAAGATGTCAGTAACTAAAAACTAGTCTCTTCTAAATCCACTGTCAATATAAAACCCGGAGAGCGGTAGAGATGATGTCTGAAAGACTGAAACGGCATCTTGGCATCAATTAGTTTGCAACAAATATTCAACAGTATGCCTTTAATTCACAGCACAGCACAAGGACCTCCTACTTATCACAAGGGCCTTCGCTCACATCTTCACATTCAGAAAACATAAAATCTTTAGGTCTTTAATATTCAAATCTAACAAAGTACAGCTACGTACAGACACAAGCACAGATACACTTCTACCTTCAATAAATTTTCTTACAAAATAAAACAATTGTGAATAGGAAGACCAATTTAAGTTTACACAGGGTGAGCATTTATAAGACTTAAAATTTCAAAATTTTAGTCTCATAAATGCTCAAAAACTTCTCACTCACCATGTAGAGAAATTGATGAGCAAATAAATAAGATTGCAGCAACAGTAATTGAATGTCCATGTTATGAACCGTGTCCACTACAATTACAGTTTCATTTTACTCGATCAAAGTTTTAAGCATGATACTGTAGCTTATTGGAATCCCAGTAGTCACAAAAGCAACAAGTTAAATGTATGGGTTGCAAATTTGTGAAAGTAGAAGCAGCCCCACCAAAAGCAGTAGAAGGCAAAAGTGCTTCTTTCACTAGTCTTTAACTTTCTCTTTTAAGTTGTACTAGATCAAAATTTCCAAAGAAAGCAAAACAGGTGGCGGGAAAATTAGGTTCCAAATCATCGGTCCAATGTCATTGCCAGTAAAATGAACTTAACCTCGATGTCAGAATGGTTATTCATGATGGTTCCCAGCATCCCATATTTTATCATGCTCATTTTTCTTTTCTTAATCTCATATTTTGCTTTAATTATCATAGTTAACAACAAAAAAGTGTGATTAAGAGGATAATTATGAGTTGGCAAGATTGGCAATTAGCTGCCCAAGAGTCCACATCCACAGTAGCAAGCTGGCAAGTAGTATAAGACATTTTGGTTTTTTTTCCAAAGAAATAAGTGGAAAATCTCAACAATTCTTTGGTGGGCACACCTCTTTTGACAAAAAAATAAGTTTAACCATTAAATTAGAAGACGTATTCATATTTAGATGCCTTTAATGAAGAGAGCGTGGATGTCTTCCTTCATTATGCATATCTAACAAAGAGAAGAAGATATTATTAAAATCAAAATGAGTGGCCTAACTCAGCCAAACAATTAAAGAAATAACCAACGCATACTCATAAAGGGAAAGTTTTACAGAATCTATAGCATGAATAGTTAGCTGAAAGGAGATAGCAATGCTTGTTAATAAAAGAAACAAAACAAAGAAAGTTAAAATTTCATAATTATGCTTAATTAATTTGATAAAGGTGTACGGAAATGAAGCATGATGAAATTTATTGTTGGAATTTTGTGAAGTTAAAGTGTTCATGTCAAAAATATACGCCATAATGTTATCTTAAGTGTCTAATAAATCAAATCAAATCACCGAATGCTAATAATTTTCTTAACATCCCGGTCGGAGAAAAATATATATATTATGTTATGTTGATGCCCATCAACTTTGAGCTGTAAGAAGTAAGCATATATTATGTATAAAGCATAAGCTGTCATTAATCATGAAATCGTCGGTGAAACTTTTCTTGGACGTTTGCTATATATTTCCTACAATATCGTTTGGAATTTTGTTCAAACTTCAAATCAACTTCCATCCGTGGACTCCAATAGCAGATGCCATACCATAAACAGGGGTATGAATTGATTGGATTAAATTGAGTTAAAGTTTTAATTTAATTTACATATTGTAAATTGAGTCTCAATATATTTAAGCTAATTTAATCTAATTTATAATCACGTTGTAATCTAATTTAATTCAAATCATTTGAAGTAAATTAGATTTACTTGATTTTGTAGATTGGATTTTGAGTTTAAATTTAAAAATATAGCTTAAAATTTAAATTCAATTATATTAACAGTTTAAATTGGATCGAATTTAGATCTAAAATTTTCATATAATCTAGTAAATACTTTATTTTTTAAATAATAACAAATTTAACTTTGATTCAAATACAAATAAATTAGTAAAACTAAATCAATTGAATTACTAAGAATTTACTTATTAAAAAGAATAAATCAAATATTTTTAAGTGCATACCTTTTTAATCTTCAACAATCTATTTGTTTAATCAAAACTTTTATCATTTTATCTTCAGATTCTCAAATTTTATCACTACAGTATGACTTGATTTTCTTTTTCTTAAATTAAATGATATGCTCTTTTGACTTTATCAATTTATACATTCTTTCAGTTAAAATACTTTTTTATCTCATTTCAGATGCTGAAAATACCACATTCTATTTAAATTATTTCATCAATGTACATACATCTAATCACAAATGTTTATCTTTAAAATTCAAATAATAACATCAACAACAAAAAATTCAACTAAAACCTTATCAATAATATAATATATATAGAGTTCGAGTTAGGTTTTGGGTCCAGGTTGATATCGAATTTACAACATTTTCTTTATCATTCATTTCATACGTGTAAAATGTATTTTATCAACATTGTTAACTGTATAAAGTCATGGCCCCAATATGAATTTGAAACCCATGAATGTTTGTGCGTAATTAGTTCATATCATATGATATTTTTGATTATTAGAAATCATGCAAGAGTGTATTGTCGGAGCAACCACGTTCGTGTTTATTAATTATCATATGGCTTTGGTACACCTAAAATGAATCAATAATCATGATTAAGTTTTGGTAATTATATCATCATTTCGTCATGAATCAACTGTACAAATTTGTTAACATTGATGAAAGATGGGATACAAAATCTTAAATTCATGTTTTTAATGTAATGATGAAGATTATAAATCATAGAAGAACCTATTTGTGGTGGACATAATTTGTTATGTAATCATGTTGTTAGTGTTCAGTGAAATGGTAATCATGAGTTATTTAAAAAAATCCAATTTAATCGGAATGAATTTTACATGGATTGGATGAATTAAAATAAGAAATTAGGCCTTAAGACAAATGACAGAGTTGGTTTGGGCTCCAAATTTTCAAATGTAAGACCAATAATAGATGTTAGAAGTGTCCAAGAGGCAATGACAAAGACCTTCTGGTTCTGGACTAAGAAAGAAACTACCCAGTGGGCTGGCCTTAAAATAATCACATTAATAAAAAATAAAATAAAAAAAGATGAAACAAAACTGATTGAGGGTCTGCTGATATAGCATTTTCAGGTGAAGTTTTTTGAAGTAAATTATTTATAAGTATAAATATTTTAAGTAAATTTGAAGAAAAAATTAATTATTTAGTTATAATGAGTAATTTTTAATAAAATTATATAATTACTTTAATAAATAAATTTTAAAAATCAACAAGAGTGAGAGGGTCAAATTTTTAAAATAAAATAAAAATATTTTAGATAATTTAACTTTTAATAAAACTAATTATTTTTAAAAGATAAAATATTTTTTAAATATTCGAAAGACTTTTTTAGTACTATACAAAAAAAAATTTAATAACTTTTAACTTAAAAAAAAAAAAAGTTCTTTTGATTAACACAAAAGCCAAATCAAAATAAACACTAATCTTATTTTCTTTTTTGGCTGGGCCAAAATTTCAAAATTAAATCAAATCTTGATGTAAATTAAGATGCATATCAAGACATTCACTTCTCTTCAAATTTCAATTTATTAATAACAATAAAAAAAATAAGTAAATACTGATATGTATTTATTATTAAACTATATAGTTATATTTTAATTTTTTTTCCTCTATAATTAAAATCCAAAGGCAATAGAAGTTTAAAGGGTTAACTACCATCTTTTGTCTTAAATTTTATTACTTCCCTATTTTTTTAAAAAAAAATTCACTATCCCCTACTTTTTAGTTTTCTCTTTGAAAAATTAGAATTAAATAAAATTAATTTTATAATTTATGAGAGTATAATTAAAAAGTAAAAAATATTGAATAATTTTTAAAAAATAGAAAATAATATGATATTACGCTACAAAATAGAAAAAAGGCAGTCCACCGAAATTTAAATAAAAATATAATATCAACTGAATATTCATGTTTCAAGTATGAGTTGTAATTTGTACTAGAAAATTTGAAAAAAAAAATACAACTAATAAACAAAAAGAAGATAAGATTTGGTAAAAGTCCATGGAAACAGAAACATAAATCAGAAATGGTTTTGTTGCTTAGGTTTCAATGTGTCCTTATCTCATTTCATGTGTTCGCAATGATATCAAGCAAACACCGTTGATTGTGAAATATAGTTCCGGAGTTTTCCATTCTTGTCTTGGGGGCCCATTGAATTTATGGTGCAAACTGAAGGGTACAAAAGGTGGAATACTATGAAATTGGAATTATGTGTTTATTAACAATTTTATAAAACACCTCTATCATTTACTCTTGACTTGACTTTTATATATAAATTTGAATCTCATCATCTGATAATACCACGTCTTCGTATCATGGATTGATTATAATATATTAATGTATTATTGTAATAATTTTATTCTAAATTTTATATTAAGTATTCAAATTTTTATGTTTAAATGCTTTTCAAGTCATTTGTATATATCTCAAATTTTAAGACCTTAAATTTTATCAAGTTTAATATTAAAAATTTTAAATTTAAGAAAAAAAAATATTTTAGACTTTGAGTTGAGTTGTAAAGATAATTGATGTGACAATACATAAATGTATTATAAATTCAATTTGAAATCATAAAGATACATGCTATGTGACAAATATTAATTATTTATCTTACTAAATACAAAGGTGTCATTTTATTAATATAATAAGAAACCCATTTGTAATGATCCAAGCTTTCTATTCTTCACTATTGTGCTTACCTACCCAACCAAGTACAAAAGATAATATTAGTATTTAACGATTTAAAATTAAGCTTAGTGGCATTGGTTTTCCTTTGGTTTTGAAATTGAATGAAGGTCAATGAACGAAAGGCACATCCAAAACCAAGTGTTCACAATTGGTTGGATTTAAATGCCATATGACTAGAGAGATTGGATTGCACTAATGTCCTATCCATCATATCACATAAAGGAAACATTTTTTTTTTTTTTCTCTTTTTGAAAGATTAGAATGCCCATTTTATGATATATGATGATTATTTATTCTAAATATTGCTTGCCATACAAATTTTATGAAAATTAAATTGCAATATCATCGCCAAAAAGAAGCTTTGATGTTGAAATTTATGAGAATTGAGAGGCAGAAAAACAATGGCAATAGAGGGTCTCAGAAATTAGAATTCGCGGACCCAATTTGCAACACAAAATCTAATTTACCCCCGTTGTTCGTCCATGATGTTTCCCTTTCAGACCGTTTAATCTACAAGACATTTGTACAGCTTGTATGTTGGTTTGTAGGGAGTCATGTTTGGTCTCCTCTGTTAGTCTGTTACTTTCGACCAAGGCAGTCCAACGAAAGCCGCAATCGATGTTATTTTGGGACCATTCATCGTAAGCCCAATCTAATTAATGGTTTAAGAATAAAGAATCAATTTAGTGGAAGAACAAATGCTAAAAAAAGTTGTGTAGAAAATTGGTCTGATCGATAGAGTACCAACACAAAGCCCTCAGAATAGTTGCTTGACGGCTCAGGTCACTCATGAGGACTATCTTTTGGTTCTGCTTTCCTTGTGTTTGTGTTGGGCTGACTTTTAGGACGGAGGAAGCGTAGAGGATTTGATTACAATAAAAATCGGGATACTTTTCTCCCCCAAATGAGAATTGTGAAAATCAGGAGTCGTTAACTTTGACCAATAATTGAAAAAAATAAAAAAGAAAAAAGAAGCTCACAGGCAATCAATTTTAAATTAAGACAAACCCCAACCTTTTTTTTTTTTTTTTTTCATTTTATTGGAGGGAGGATAACAACATTTACCTTTTTCAAGCACGCCAACACATATCATCAATTGAGCACGCCTATCAGTATCGGGTCTAAGTGTCATTGCAATAAAGAAGTTTTATAGCCAAATACTTTATTTTTTTAAGAAATATTCTAAAATAATTTGAAAGTGTTTTTTTAATAGAATTCAGTATGTACTTTTAGACATCATTTGATTACTCTTTTATACAATAAAATTATAATAAAAAATATATATCTTAATCTTATAAATAATTATTATCAATTAGCTTATATTTTATAAAGGATTCATTTTCTGTATGCATCATTATAATAAATAGATGGTGTCAATGACATTAGACGAAGTGTAAGTTTTTATAAATAGAATTTTAATATAAATATATTATATTATAATTTTATTTTACAAGGTGAATAATAAAAATAACTATAAGTTCGTAAACGTAAGTATAATGTTAAATCATATAAATCTATGGTATTTCAGTATATTTAGTTTACTTTGTCATTATTTTTCTTTGAATTTGTAACAACAATTATTATAAATTATAGCATAGTTAATTTTATTATTTTATTATTAATAAGATGGTTAGAGTATTTATCAATAAAACTTTTATTTGATATTAAGATATTATAATTTTAAAATATAGAATAAAATTTAGAAAACTTTCATTTTTTGAACCCTTTTGTGGGTCCATTTATTTTTTTTATCACCCGACTCAATAAATTAATTTTCTAATCGCTCTAGACGAAAATGACCTCTGGTTTTATATTTAACAGCTGTATTTTATTTTATTTTATTAACACTTATTTCTTTTATTTTTTATTTTGAACTCAATAAAATAAAAATAATACCCAATTAAAAACATAAATTTTATCAATTTTTGTATATATAATTTTAAAAATTAAAAAAAAAAAATTGCAACAAATGCAACGCAGCAAATACACACACCTGCTATGCTTCGTCTCAGCAGGGATGGGTATTTCCTGTAATTCTAAAACTTTTTTTAAGCACTTGAAACAAAAATAGCCCCATGATGATTATATTTTGTCTTATTATATTTTATTATTTTTTACATTTTTTAATTTTTGTTTTAAAATTAATAAAATAAAAAATATTAATCACTCAAAAGTATAAATTTATTAATTTTAGTGTTTATAATTTTATTTTTTAAAATAAAAAAAAATTGTAATAGGTGAATCGCAACAAACACGTGCACCTGTTGCACTTTGTCGCAGCAAAAACTCATGCTTGCTGCGATTCATTGCAGCGGGCTCGCGCCCTCGCTGCATTTTGACGCAGCAGCCTATGCACCTACCGAATTTTGTTGCAATTTTGTTAATTTTTTAAACTTAAATACACAAAAACTTAGTATTTTTAAATAAATAACATTTTTTTAGCATAAACTACAAATAATATAAAAATAAAAAATAGTGTAGAAAAAAATAAAATATAATAAGACAAAAATAAGGGTATTTTTATTTAAAGTTGTTAAAACAATAAGTTTTAGAGTTGGGTGATAAAAAAGGGGTAATGACAATTTCACCCCACTATTTGACAAAAATAACAGTTTAATATCCGCAATTTTAAAAAATGATATCTTTACTTTATTTGTCAATCTTTCCGTCAAAATTAATATTTGATCACTGAAATGATTGTTGTAACTCTAAATAAAGACGAAAAAGAAAAGATCATTTGAACAAGTTTGACTTGTCTAATGTTAGTTTGATCATTTGATTTTTTTTTTTTTTGGTATTTAATATGATGAAAATTTTATAAAAATAAAAAATACATTTATTATTAAATTAAAATCTTTACTATTTACTCAATAAATAAATAATCATATTATTACTTATTTAATAAATAAATCAACATATATTTATTAAATATCAAGTATTAGCAATAAAAAAATTATTGAAATGTTAAAAATAATATTTTTTAAAATAAATCTATATATATTTATTATTTTATAAAATTTTAATTATATTAAAGCAAAAAAGTCAAATGGTCAAATTAGTTATTATACATCAACCTCAATTAAATAGTTATTTTACAATTTTTTAATTTTTATTAAAGATCACAATAATCATTTCAATGGTTAAATTCGATCAACGGTTAATTTTAACCAAAAAAAATTGACAAATGTGAGTAAAAGTGACATTTTTAAAAATTTTAAATATTAAATTGTTATTTTTGTTAAATAGTCCGATGAAACTGTTATTACCCAAAAAACAAATGAGCCCTAAAAATGATGTAAAAATTTTCTAGAATTTATTGATATTATAAAATAATTTTAATATTTTTTTAAATATAAAAAAAAAAAATGTTACTTTTAATAAGGAAGTTCAGTTGACTTGTAAATGCGTCCATAAACAGTTGTTTACAGACGGAGGAATGTTTTGATTTGACACGTTGATTTGATATTTTCATGGCGACAGGCAAAAACTCTTATTAAAGCACGCTTAAACACTGTTTTACACATTCTAATTATATTTTAACAAATGCGTTAGCGTTTATCAATTACGGAAGAGAACAAGAAGAAGTCGGCCAGGTCGCCTTCCGTGAGATTGGCATATCGTATTATGCTTATATTTATTTAATAATATTTAATTATACAAATATTTATTATAAAATTATGAATTATAATAAAAAAGTATATGACATGTTGTTATTGAACATTCTCAATAGAGCCGTCTCATCCAAAATTTTCCCATTTAATACTAAAAAAATCTCGATTGCTCGCAGTTTTACTCATAATTATGATAATTTTGATCAATTTTGTTATGATTTTTAAGAAAAATATATTATATATGATTTATGATTATTATTTCATTATAATATCACCAATACAATCAACTGACCAGCATCTCACCCTTCATTATTTATAGGAATTATTTTTTAATTCAAAAGTTAATTTTTTAAGCAAAAATTTAATTTTAAACAAACTTCAGAAAACAAATATCAAAGAATTTTTTTTAAATCTAAAATTGTTATTAACCAAATAAAAAAATTGTTATTGGCAAAGCACAAACATTATTTTAATATAAACGAGTTCTCATAAATTTATAACACAACTAGTTTATAATTTTAAAAAAAAATGATACGTAAGTCTTTAGTGTTTTGTTTACTAGCTTTAATTCTAATAGTTGCAATAACATCCTTTAAAGTATCTATTTATAAATGTAATGATTTTTTTCACCTTAAACAATATCAATCAATTAAAAAAAAAATATTAGACTATTAAAATATATATTTATTATTTATCTTAACGTGTATTAATAACATTTAAGAGAAAAACAAAAAATAGTTAAATGATAAGCATAAACCCTAATCAAGTATTCAAGACAGTTAGCAGAAGACCTTGATCCATTGGTTATGACAATTCTATTGCATTTCTTCACAATCAACAGACTAGAGACCTTATTTATGTGACCACTTTAATCGCATCATTATTCTAATCAAGTTGTAAAAAGTTTTTGGATCAATATTATAATAGCCATTTA
>JAWDEX010000020.1:4234010-4289271 GCA_035221805.1 Trichilia hirta
TACGTAAAGGAGAAGTGCCAAGCCAACCCTCTCCCAGTGAAATTGCTTTCAACAAGAAGCTGTTCTTTGAGGCTGCTGCTCTAGTAATTCTTTGCAAGCGTGCTCACTTATTTTTAGATTTCTTCGTACCAACTCATCCCTAACAGTTAGAGAATCTTGGCCGACTTATACGTGCTATGGCAAAAATACTTTGGTGAACCCCCAAGCATTCTCAAGGTGGCCTATATATATACACTAAGAAAGAACTTAAAATCTAATTTCAGCTGATACTATTTGCAAAATAGGTCAGGAACTCCCAATTTAGTGAGAGAAAATCCTTCTAGCATAAGTACTGAAATGACAAATAGTTTTTTGCTGGGGATAAATGGGACCTTACTGTCGAAAGAGAGATCTCAAACAGGTTTGGGTCAGCTATTACTTGATCGGGTCACCTCGCCCTGAGTCAAGAGTCGAAAGAGAGAATGACTTCGCTTGGGGACATTGCTGTTGATCAAATGGATATCCTATCTGAGGCTTTCTTAATAAAGTCAAGTCTCGTCTCCTCTCATATCTCGTGCATCGCCCTCAATTAGATGAAAGCAAAAAATAAGACACCACAGATGCATTGTTGTTCTTGTGAAAGAAATTAAGCCTTTTTGGCTTCATTTTGCAGATATGTCAGAGAGAAATCAGTGTTCTTTCATCTCAGAGCATCTAGCAACTACGAGAAGAGTCGATAAAGGGACAGGGCGAAGTTAGATGCTGCCACCCTCTTCCTAACATCGATAGAAAATTCCTAAGGCTTCTGTAAAAGATAAAGGCAAAGCCTCAGTTCTGCCTTAGAAGACATTTGATAGTAGCGATAGTCCTCCTCAACTAATAAGAAAGAGACTCAAATTTGAAGAGGGACAAGATAAGCTATTAAGTAGTGCTATCGCGGCTGCTAGTATCACTAGGTCTAGTTTTACTGACATGTCAGGGTCCAGTTATTGCACCCTAATTTCTTTGCCTAGGGTATTATTACTGGTGATCTCTCATTGCTTTGCCCTTCCCTGTACCCTTATGTTAGAGTTAGAGCTCTTTGACTTTAACGAAGACAAGAGACCAGTGGTGATCCACATATTTCCTTTCGTTAATGTAATCGTCTCCTTGGTAGACAGGGTCATTGATAAGAAGGTGGGCAGTCTTTCTCTTGAGGCGGCAATCAACTATGTGCGAGACTCCTCGATAATGATAAGATTTACACTTGCCTCATCTTCTCTTTTTAAAACTTAATGTATGCTGTCTAATTGTCTCTTCTACAGATCACCCACATGCTCACCTAATAACAAGAGCAGATGAAGTTGCACATCCAGGATGCGACTACCCAAGGCCGAGAGAACAAGCGGTTAAAAAAGAGGATCATCTATTTGAACAAAAAATTGGAGAGGGATCATCAAGGCTGGGCAAAAATCAGAAAGAATCTTAAGAAGAGGGTCGGGGTTATAAAGTCCAGGGTGATAGACTCAGACCGAAAGGTTCTGCAACTGAAGAGCAACTTAAAATCGCTATGAAAGATGAAAACACCTCCATCAATCTTTTGCGCAGTAAGGAGAACACTACTAGAGGCCTTCAAGAGAAAGTTGAAAGGCTAGAAGTAGATGTGCACTCCTGGAATCAAGAGTTGCTAAAGTCAAAGGCCATCGTCTGAAAACTGCAAGAGAACCTCCGTTCTGCAGACGATCGAGCCCAAGATCAGTACAAAGAAGGCGTATTATTCAGGCTCAGGAACGTTAATGTATTGGTGGAGGAATACCTACCCAAGGTAAAATTCAATTGACTTTTCACTTTGCTGGGTATCGAAAGGCCTTCTGACGAAATAGCTTCTCAAGCGGGGGTTGAGCCGCCACTAGAAACTCTTGTTGCTGTGGGAAATGAGCCAGCAACAAGAGCCTACTGAATTTCCCCTGTCCTGCCTTTTATTCTGGGTATTTTCCCTGCAAGTCTTGAGCAGCAAACTCCTCCTTCAGATCTTTTACCTTCTAATGTCAACATCGAGGCAATGGGCGAGCCATCCGGACAAGGCAAGAGGTCTGGCAATCAATGATAGGAAAACTCGTAGCCTTAATAGATGCATAAATTTTCCATTCTTCTCTATATGTTTATTAATGCCTTTATCTTTTGTGTACCAGTAGAACTATGTGTATATATTGCTTGTATGAATATAATGTTTATATTGCTTAATACAAAGAGAAAATTTCCAGCGATACCTTGCCTTGATTTATTTTACGAATAATATAAATACTTTATCATAGTGATGAATAAGTAAATAATATGCTAAATAGCTATACCATGTCGTGTAGGTAAAATAAAGGATTCCAGGTGAACATTATCTTTATCAAAGTAATATTGGTGTCGTGGCAGAAATTATATGGAGTATAATTCTACTGAAGCGATATAGTAGGGACCCGAAGGGGCAATTTTCATAGTTTTTATGATGCTACTTTTGCCATGGAGATGTCAAATAGTAAGTAGATAAAATTACTGATCTCACATTCATTGGAACGGTGTTGAATAAGTAAATAAATTTATCGATCCTATATCTATTAGAGCGATATCAAATAAGTAGATAAAATTATTGATCTCATATTTATTAGAGTGATATCGAATAAGTAGATAAATTTATCGATTGATATTCATTGGAGCGATGTCGAATAAGTAGATAAATTTATCAATCTCATATTTATTATAGCGATGTCAAATAAGTAAATAAATTTATCGATCTCATATTTATTGGAGTAATGTCGAATAACAAATTACGGAAGCGGGAGAAGTAGCATCTTCATTATCGTAGTAGAGTAATTACTAAAACTAAATGGACTCAAATAGTATCAGAGAAAAAACTTGTTAACAAGAATTATTTTTATAATCATGTTACATAGGTATAATAAAGCAATCAAAGTAGATATAGATCTGCACTAATGTCAAAATGGTAATCACGGAATCATTGATTTCTTTTAGATAAAACTCAATCGTCAAGGGTAGTATAGCTTTAATAGCTTAGCATTTTATAATTTTTTGACATTTTGTCCATTGGGGTATTGTAGTTTGTAGACCCCAGGTCATCTTATGTCTATAATTCGATATGGTCCTTCCCAGTTTGGCCCTCGCACGCCATTCTTGGGAAATTAATTATTGGCCCTAGTTCACTTAACGACCAAATCACTTATACAAAATTTTGGGGGCTGGACTTTTCTATTGTAATGCTAAGCTATCTTTCTTTGGTAGGTAGCTATTTTTATTACTGCAAGATCTCGTCACTCTTTTAACAGATCTAATTTGAGTCACCTTAATTGTTTATTTTGCAATTCATCGAAATATTTGACCCGAAAATTTGGAGTTCTTATTTCCACCGACATAACAGCCCTAGTACTACAGGCAAGATTAAATCGGGTTTCACTCGTCGTTATTTTTAGGGTCGTACTAAGGGCCCATAGCACTTATGGTAATTTGTCTACTCAGCTCCCTTTATGGTCCCCTAATTTTTTCTTTAGTAGTTGTTTGATTAATTTATTTACAGCCTTAACCTATCCATTGGCCTTGGGATGGGCAAGAGAAGCGAACTATAAATCGATGTTTAGCTCGTCTCAAAAACTTTAAAAGCTGGCATTGTCAAATTGCTTCTCGTTATTCGTCACTATAACTCTAGGAACACTGAAGCGATAAATTAGACAATTTTTTGTAAATGCATTAGTCTTTCTTTCGATTATTGCAGCCAAAGGCTTAGCCTCTATCTATTTTGTTAAGCAGTTTACGGCGACTATGACGAATTTTATCTAGACTCATCTAATAAGAAATAGACCAATCAAATCAAGCCCTAACTATGTAAATAGACAAAGGCTTGTTAAAGTAGTAAGCCTCTCTGGTGAACGGTCGATGATAGCACCGTGCAATTGACATTCTCGATATTTTCTTATCGTTTTGACTGCGTCTTTAAGAAGGGCAAGTTAATAATATCCTTATCTCAGAATTTTGTGGGTTAAAGCTCGTCCGCCTCTATGGTTGCTATAAAAAACTTCATAGACTTCTCATAATACTATGTCTATCTCATCCTCACCTAGATATCTCAAGTAGTGTAAATTATAACCTCGTCTATAAAGTATGCCTTCAATAATGGCATACTAGGCTACCTGGTTCCTAACCTTACGAGCTTATTTCTTATCCTCCGGCACTTTTTCTTCTTATAGGTATAACTTTAAGAGAGTTATCCAGAAAAAAAACATCTTGTACAGTAAGCAACTACCTCAGACAGGCATCTTTCCTTATGCTCTTTTTGGCTAAGACGGCTATTAATATGAGCTTGTGAGCCTTTTTATGAAATATGAATATTAGTTTAGAAAGAGCATTAGCTAGAAAATTTTCGATTCTGAGGATTTGCTCCACTTTAACTTGGCTAAATTTTTTTATTGATTCATAAGCCAATGTAAGATAAAGCTATATATTCGCTTGTTTGAACGAAATTGACCATTTACTTGTTATATCACAAGCTGTGAATCCCCCTTTACTTTAACATCGTTAGCACCAAGTAGGAGAGCCATTTGTAGGCTAGCCAAGAAAGCTTCATATTTGGCTTTATTATTAGTAGTGAGAAACTCAAACCGAAGTACACCCATAATTTTCTCACACTCAAGGCTTTCAAGGATAATTTTTGTTCCACAACCCTGAGCATTCGAGGCCCTATCAATGAAAACTTTCCAAAGCTTGGATAGGTAGGGCAATTACTCCTCTCCCTCTCCAACATCATAGGGTCATCTGATTACCTTCTCTAACATCATGAGGTCGTCTGATTAGCAAGGATCCTGAGACAGTTTGTTTGACGATAAAGTCAGTTAGAACCTGTCTTTTGATGGCCTTTCGTTGCTTGAATTTTATATCAAATTCACTTAGTTTTATACTCTATTTGACCAATCTTCCTACAAAGTTAGGTCGGTGTAATATCTATCTGAGGGGCTGGTTAGTAAGGACGATGATAGGATGTGCTTGAAAGTACAGGTAAAACTTTCTAACTGTGGTGACCAAGGCCAACGCTAACTTTTCCTGCTCTGAATACCTGATTTTTGCACCAAAAAATGATTTAATTATATAATAGATTAGTTTTTGTACCTTATTTACATCTTTTTTTGTTAAGGTGGCATTGATGGTATGGTTACTCACGATTAGATACAGGTATAAAATTTCTCCTGGCCACGAGCTCGTCAGTACAGGAATTATGACAAGATATTGTTTCAACTCCTAAAAGCTAACCTCACATTTTGGCGTTCATTCTGTCATTTTTTCCTTCTTAATGAGCTAAAAAAACTTAAAGCACTTGTCAATTACTCTTGAGATAAATCGGTGAAGAATAGCGACCTTTTCAACCAAACTCTACATTTCTTTCACTATGAAAGGTGACTTTAACTTCAGAATCGCCTTTACCTTCTAGGGATTGACCTCTATGCTGCGCTTGCTCACGATAAATCCCAAGAATTTTCTAAAGCTGAAATCAAAAAAGCATTTTTTGGGTTTAACTTTATGTTGTATTTTCTTAAGAAAGCGAAAGTTTCTTCTAAATGTTCGATTTGGGCATGCCTTTCTTTTAACTTGGTGATCATGTCGTTTACATAAACTTCTACGGACAAATCTATTAGAGGCTTAAATACCCGATTAACTAATCGTTAGAAGATTGCCCTAGCATTCTTTAACTCAAATAGCATCAATCGATAACAATATAACACTTAATCAGTGATTAAGAAAATTTTTTCCTCATTTGGCAGATGTATAGTTATTTGATTATATTCGAATAAAGTATCCATAAAACTTAACAGTTGATGCTCGACCGTAGCGTCCACTAGCTGGTCAATCTGAGGCAGAGAAAAGCTATCCTTCAGACATGCTCTATTCAAGTCGGTAAAATTAATACACATCCTCTATTTTTTGCTCATCTTTTTTACCATGACTACATTACCTACCCAATCAGGATAATAAACTTATCTAATGAATTCTACCTTCAGATGTTTGTCTACTTCATTATGAATGACCTCCATACTCTTTTAGTTGAACATTCTTCTTTTCTACTTTATAGGTTCTATCGAGGGCCATGTTTTCAACTTGTGTGTATTGACTTCTGAGTTTGTTCCGGGCATGTCATTATGGCTCTATGCAAAAATATCCTTATTTTGGCAAAGGTACTCTTTTATTAATTAGACCTCGTCATGGCTAAGATGGGGGCTGATTTGGACCGTTCTTTAGGGGTCAGATTTGTCCACGGTTATTTTTCTCAATTTCTCTGTGGACTCAATAATTAAGTCGTTATAAGACAGGCTTTATTTTTCTCCTACTGATTTATTGTCTCTTCTTCTAAACTGCCATCCTTGACTTAATCTTTCTCCTGACTTGATGTCGCTTAAAAGGACAATAGACAGGCCTAGAAGAGATTGCAAAACATGATTGCACTTTTCTTTGGCTTTCTCGCACTAGGCCAATTTTATTATTGACTCAAAATTTAAATTTCAAATAATAGATACTTTCTACTGCTGTAATGGCATCGAGAAATGGTCAACCTAAGATGATAGAATATGATATTCGCAGATCCATCGCCTGAAATTTGATCGTGGTGATTTTCTGGTGAGGCCTATCCCGTATAGTCACTGGTAAAGATACCACTCCTAAGGGCGTAACACAAGATTTTCCAAATCTATCTAAAGCAGATTTTAGATTCCCTATCCTTACGTCTTTGATGCCTAACACATCCAGAGTATCCTTGAAGATGATGTCGGCCGACCTTTCTATGTCAATGAGAATTCTGTTGACTTTTTTTTCTCCTACCCCCATTGTTACTACTAGAGCATTATTATGAGGATAGTGCATGCCTAACCTCATCTGTGTCGATAAATATGATTGGCACCGACACGACTCTCGATTTCTTTATTTTTTGGACATTTATGATATCGAAGTCGGTAGGATTCGACAGCAAGTATCTAGAATAATTTTTTCTTGATTAATTTGAGTTTTTTGCTAGAGTGAGCCCACTCGATATTACCATGGTCCAATGCTTTTTGATTAAATTGGACTACCTAGCATCGAAATCAGTCACCAGATAATCCAAGTAATGATTCTTGACCAAGAGATCAATCTGTTCCCTCAAATAAAAATAATCATCATTGCTATATCCATAGCACTCGTAGTAATTACAAAATTAACCACTAGGAATACTAGCCTTCAAATTTGATTGGGGTCAGTTTTGTCACATAGAGCCCGTTGTCTCTGGTATAGCACCAAACTTGTGAGAGGAAAATATTCAACTAAGCAAAATTTCTTTTGCCTACATGAGCCATCCGATAGAACTCTTTGCCTGAGGTGGGCCTCTTAACTATATCTCTTTGCCTGAAGTGTTGAGGATACCTATCGCCCTTATCCTTCCAATTAACATGTTTGTTTTTCCTCATCTCGCCCTTCAAGAAAAGTGTACTTTTATTTCGCTCGTGGCGATTCATATTTTCCTCCTATTTTCTCAAGAATACTGGTCCTCTATATCCATCTCATTAAATAACTCCCTTTAGGTGGCCTTGTAAGTGATAACCAATCGCTTATTAATGGTATACCATCCTCTTTTCACCCGAAGTTCTCTTTTTAACCCTTCTAATGCGAGAGGGTGATAGAAAACCCTCAATTATATTATCTCCTCATGATACCTCGATATAAAATCTCGAAAACTCTCAATGAGACTCTATCGTAACAACAAGAGAGCACTTGCATTGCGAGTGATCTCGATGATGTTCCAAAATTTTTTCACAAAATTTTCACTTAACTGTCAAATATTTTCAATGGTGCCTTTGGAGAGGCTTCTGAATCACATCTTGGATTGTCCTTCCAGTATCAACGAAGCAATCGACACATCTGGGGCTTGTTCAGTTCTTGAATATACATTATTTCTCTGAATATATTCAGATGCAGGGTTGGGTCTATCTTTCTTGTATAAAGCGTGATTTATGATATCTTAAACTTTTTAGGGATGGCTACCTCCAGTATATCCCTGGTGAAGGGGGAGTCACCGTAATTCTTCCGTCACAATTTTCCTGGACTTTCTTTATTAAACTTGTCTTTGCTCCTCCGATCTTGACTTCTTCTAGTATCTTTCTTGTTCAAGTCTCTATAATTTACGGATCAGTAGAACAGGTACTGTAATCTCTGGCATGTCTTGGCATGACGTCGATTCTTGGGTCTTTTTTGGGACTGCACAAAGTAGCGGACATTATTAGTTTATCGCAACCATTTATTCCTTTGTCGACATAGGTATCAGCCTTGCCTATTTTTTTTCTACAAGTTGGTAAATCGAGTATTCTTGGTAATAGCTCCCTCGATTGGGTAATGGGCTTTATGGCCTCTCTCTTGTTGTGGATAGTCAGCCTTCACCTCCGAGGCTTCTGGTATGGTTTAGTGTCCCCTTTCGCTTTTCTGCAGCTACACCAACATCCTTAACCTCGCAACCTCTTTTTCGAACAGTTAATTTTTACATTCCAATACAAGTATCTTTTGGTTATCTGTTTTTCTTGTATTTTTATACTCCGTTGGCCCTCCTTCGATTTTAACAGTCGCTTGACTAACCGAATCTGCTATAGGATGATCATGTACCTCATTCTCATTGGACGATTCTGCAACAATCCCCTTTTCACCAATACTCAGAGCCCCCGGCCTTTTTTGTTTGTATTTTTCTAGAAAGGCGACTGCGCTTATGCCCTATCATGTTCACACACAACACTTTCTAAGTTCTCTATTCAGGCTTTTAACTCGTTTTTTTATAGATAGCGCCAACTGTTGATGTTTAAATTTTTCTCGGGCAAAAAATTTAGCACACTACACAAATTTTACTGTTGCGTTGATGCAAAGACTGTACAGAGTAGTATCTAACTCCGGGTAACAACTCTTGGAGGACAACCTAAAGTTAGAAAGAACGAACTAAGAGTGAAGCCGAATAACCAATATATAAACTCCGACGCTCAAGTCAGTGGATCTTCAAAGGTCAAATTAAAAAGAGATCGAATTAAGAGTGTTTAAGTTATTTATCGATCCGAGTATAGGGTTCGAAAATATTTATAGTGTGGGCTGGTCCTCTCTATTTAAACTTCGTTTGTCTCTTTAAAGATTGGAAAAAGATCCATCCACCTTTTTCATATAACAATTTCACCATTTATAAAGCCTTTGTACGTGTGAGCATCGGAGAACGAAAACCTAATTATACAGAATACAGTATAGTCATTAGGCAGGTCCTTTCACCACTGACTTATGTCGAATTAGGATGGTACAATAAATACTTATAGTTTGTATGATAAGATGCCTCTTAATATAATGGGATGTTTAGGTCGTTCTTTGAAAAATATACCTTCTTCTTTTATTTGATTCTCTCATTTTTAAAATATTGAAATTAAGTCGTCTCGGTAATTAAAATAGTAGTTAGAATACTAAAATGACTAAAACCGGATTAAATCGCTTGCTTAATAACAATTGAAAAAGAAAAATATAGGGTCAACAAAAGTCTTCGATACCCACGTTCGAATTTACCAGAGGTGAAAGATACAAAAATTGGAAATAGGAATTGTTGTCCTAATAATTTGGTGAAGGATCTAAGTGTTTGACGGGAAGTAATAGCTCGAATGATGGATAGTACGATGGAGTAGAGTTGATCTATTATTTCAAATTTCCTCTTATCTGTAAGGGTATAATAATATTTTATATTAAACGTAAACTAAAGCAACATTTGAAATTGGAGGCACAAACTCATCTCATGCTACTTTAGAAGGGTAGAAATTCTTGACGGGGCAAAAGGGCTAGCATAATATTAGAATATTGCCTAGATAATTGATGCAAAAGATAATAGAATGATTATATGATATTGATATTATATATGAATAATTCATATACAATACAAATTGTTGTTTATCTCATAATACCTTTTTATTATTAAATTCACCCCAGTAGAAATCTTAGTGGCTAAATTAAAAGAGAATGTTGTTAAACCATCAGACAACGCTGCTTAGGAGCTTATTTGTATCATAATATATATACAGATCCCATACTATGATGGATTTACCTATATATTCCCAGTTTTTTAAACCTAACTGACAACACTGACTATCCACTTTGTGTCTCAGTACTACTATGATCCCGATGGTCGTCTATACCGCAGCCGCGATGAGGTTCTCCATGCTTGGGAGCAGTCCGGCTTGGTTTTTATTGATAATTAAGTACTGATGATGGAGCGGGTAATTGAAAACAATGACGTATTAATCATGCATGCTTTCAATTATAAGGATCTTTTGCTAAAATTGAGAAAAACATTAACTATTTCGTGAATTGCTGCAGGAAAATCTGGATCAGCATCTTATATAGGATGAGTAAATCGTGCTCGTGCTCGTGCTCGTGCTCCTCAATTATGATTGATGAACTTAATTTGTTGGTATTTGGTTCTTTTTATTTGAGTCTTTTGTTTTTCTAGACTAAATTGCATAAAATATAAAATAAAAGTATCTATGATAATGAACCCTAACAAATACTGGTAATGGTAGTTTTATTATAGACTGAGTTTCCGGTTTGCAATGGAAGGAAAATCTGAATTTTCTCTTCTTTTTTTTTTCTTTTTTTTTCTTTTTTTTTATCAAGCTATCAGATTAATATATATCATCATTGCATCCTCAGTTCTCATATCCTGGCACTAGGATGAAGAGAATTTTAATTTTTAGAGGACATTTTGCTCCATTTGCCTGAACCTATCAAGTTTGAACTTTGAATGTCATCTGATCATCTGATTTTGCTTATCACTTATCCGTTGGAACCAGTTGAAAATCTTCATTGAAAGAAAAGCCACATTACTAGGTCTATCCTCTTAAAAAAACTCTTTTTTGAATTCTACAAATTTATTTATAAAACATTAATATAATTTCTTATTATAGTCTTATATAGAATTTGAAAACATCCCCATCACATTATTTATAGAATCATCTGATAAAATAATCACTTACAATCAACTAACTCATCACGATAGCGATTGACATAGGTTAAAAAAAAATTTTCCACTATTTTACTATAATCTATTAAATGATTTCATAAAAAAATTTTAATAAGACTTTCTTTTTATTGGAAAAAGCTACATCGGTAGGATAACATAATATCATCAGTAGGCATAAAAAAGAGAACCACAGATTGATCCGTAAACGGTCAATTTTGAGTTTGTCTGATAGCAAAGATGGACCCTAAAAATCGTTGTTAGATTCCAAAATCCTTTAAATTAACAGGAAAAATATCCTTATTGACAGACACTCATTTTCTTTCCCTATCGTTTTCTTCCATATTGACAGACTGGCTAAAAATATCCTTATTCCACAACTCCAAACTACAGGACACTCGTGCATATTATCAATTACAATAGGTTGGTAGTTCATCTTATTGACTATTCCATAACATTTCTACTCCAACCAACCAAAAGCATATGTATAATGCATGACAGCAAACAAAGCAGAGCATCGGTTCCGAGCAGTTGATAATCCAATCATCATCATCATCATGTGCTCTCTAGAAAAAACAAATAACAAAATGAATCAATAAGCCAAGGGGATATTCAGAAACAACGGACTAATGTAAATCTCCAGACAGATGTAAATCTCCAGACAGGACCAACCAAATCTCAAGAACACTCTCAGGGTGCCATTGGGTCAAGTTCTAAGTCTATCCAGAGAAAGTTAAACAAGAAGTAATCCAATTCAAATTTGCACACATAATCATAAAAGAAATTACACATTTTTTGACACGTGGAGATGATAAATTGATAAAAATTCCCAAACCCATGTAATAAGGGGCAAGAAATACATTTAAGATAATACTACTAAACAAAAACATAAAAAATCGAATGAAAGTTACAACAGAGTGGTACCAAGTAATTATGGATGGTTGCTGCTAAGCATGGAAGAAAATGCCAAAGACGCTCCAGAAACTCAATACCAACACTCATGCTGCAAGGACAGAAAACTAAAAGAGAAACGCATCAAATCCCCCAACTTGATACATAAAGAATGAAGAACTCTCCACCATAATCTTGCTTGTTATTAGAATGGTGTCTGCTACACGAACCTACCTTCATTCTGGCCCACGATTATTAAATATCTATGAAAAAGAATCACTGAAGAGAAAGCCGCAATGTAAATTACACTATTGGAGAAGGAATTTGTATCTTCCAAGGCCAAAATTTGCACCTATTAAATCGTTCTTAAAGATGAGTGCAGACGCCTCTCTACCTTCAACCTACAATTATTTTCAATGTTTACGGGCTTAAGAAACCGCTCTGGCTCCATTTCAGAATGAAGTAAAGACTGCATCCGCTTTAAATGTCCTCTGCACTGTTTATGGTCAAAGTAATGAGTGGCAGCAATACTTTGCTCAACCGGATTGAAATGTCTATGGTGGGGTGAGTGCCACTTTGCTTGCAAATAAGCAAGAGATCTCCATGGAGGAAGAGGCATTGAGTTTTGACTGAGAGAAGATCTGGCAGCATCAACCATAACTTGGAGAAACTGTTTCAACCTTATCAAAGAGCCAACATAAACAACCGGAAGTGATTTCAATATTCTATCATAAGAATCAACAGCCCTAGCTATTTCAAAGTGGCTCCGAAAATCGATGTCAATTATCAAACGCTCAGAACTTCCAGCATTACTGTAATTGACCACATCAATATATTCATGATCCCCTACATGACACAGAAGTTTATCATCAGATATGTTCGTCTCAAAACATATAATATCTTTACTAGTATAAAGAGAGATAAAGCTTGCTCTAGAGTATGGAAGTATCAGAAAATCATTCACAAGCAGATTAGATACTTTGCAAAGGACAAATAAGACTATTAGAACTTCTATCATTGATGTGGAGGTTGATTCCAGGATTTGGTTCCACCAAACCTCCCAAAAACTTCATTATAAAATTCCCATACTGAAATAAATTACTGGACCGTTTAAAGATAGAGCAATGAGAAAAATCATGGTAAAATGATAAAAATATATCTTCTGCAATTTAGGCATTTGATGGCATACCTCCAGGGACCTTGCTGCTACCCTGCCACCTCGTTGAACACACGGCAGCATCATACCCTGAAAGTCTCAAGAGCTTTACCAGAGCAAACCTGATGCAACGGGCATTACAAGGGCCTGACTTTACAGTATGAAGGTCTGTTTCTTTAATAGAAAGAACTAGAGAATGAACCACCGACATCAAGTCCATCTCGTATTGAGGCACAGAGCGCTTAGAAAACTGCAATATGATCAAAAATTTCCCCAGCATCAATGAAATTTGCCTAAGCGGGAAGCCAAAGATTATTTAAAGCCGTTCATCTATGACAAGCCACCTAAGTTTTTCATTTATATCCTTTTTCTATATATTTATTCATTACCAATAACAAATTTCATATATTGATCAAAGAAGGCCATGTCTATTAAAACGAGTAACTCTATTTAATCACGCACATAAATGTATTAATGAATCATGCGAACAGAAGAAATTTTACCATCTATATTAAATTAAATAATTATATGCTTTGATAACTAGACCTCCCTACAGCAGAAAGAAATGGGCTATGAAGATGATTATATCATAAATTCAACATATATTTACCGAGATTTTATCCGCGAGGCGGGCCAGATCGGAGAACCCGGAATCGGAGTCGCTGCTACACCAAGACTCCGTCCCGCCGCTTCCATTTTCCCAAAAATCGCTGACCATGAGAGCCAAATCATGCTCACTCTCATGGCTGAATCCTCCTCCGATTCCTCTGGTCCACAAATCCCCTGTGGCCGTCGTCTCACACAACAATTCCATCGCTAATCCGACGGCGTTTGGAACTCGCCAATTCTCTAGCTTCACACTCTCTCCCCCACCGCCCGTCTATCGAAACAAAATGAGCTCCGGTGATTCGATACAAATTCAAGGTCGTTGAATTAGCATAAAAACTGGGGAAGGGAAATTGTAAACTTTATTTATTGGTTTTCCCCCCAACAGAAATGATGTTTTCCGAAATGAATTTTTTTTTTATTATTGAAAATTTTTTAAATCATTTTCTATGATCCTGTTGTGTTAATAATTTCCATGTTCATATGTTGTGATCCAAAGGGAAGAGAACAAAGGGTATGATTTAATTGCTGCAAAACCCAATGGATGAAGGGCGTGGCCTATGGGAAAGGCCAGCTGATATAAGGGTCTGGGGAGCATGAAATGACAAAAATAACCTCGAAGTTTTGATTAATAATAAATACTATGTTTTTGTGTTAATGCGAAAATTACGATGCAGTGGCTAAGGCTGGAGAAATAATCTGTACGTGGACAGAAACGGAGGTCTGTTCATTCACAGCTGGCTTTGTTTAGAAAAACAGAAATATCTTCAGCATTAGAATTTTCATTTTTTAATTGATTTATTGTATTTCATATTTTCTCTGAACTCCAATATTTTAAAATGATAAAAGAAGAGAAAATTGTGGAGAAAAACTGAAAAATTAAGAAATATACATATTTTCACGCAACAAAAGGATAAATTCATAATTTTTAATTTTTGAATCAATAAATTAATTAAAATTAAAATGTAATCTTTAATTTACGCATTAAAGCTATAGAAGTTGGTCTTTTATATTCCCATTAAATCAATGAAGACTTGGTCATTTTTTTTTTCCTGTATATGCCATAACATAATGAATGAATATCTTTGTAAATTCAAACATATAAATGAAGAAATAACCAAGATTTAGATTTTTTTATCTTTTCCTGTTTTTTAAGTTAATTTTAGTTTTTACAGGTAATAATGCTAAATTAATAAATTATTAATAATAAACAAAAATATTGATATTTTTTAAAATATTAAAAAATAGTGTCCTAGAGCAAAATATTTATTATTATGAGGAAATGACAAATACTCTTATGATTGATTAAATAATAATTTTTTTCATATTTTTATATTTTATAACAAAAGATCTGTTAAGATTTAAAAATTGTAAAAAATATCTTTATTAAATCAAATTCTTTAATTTTTATCTTTTTTCTGTGATATAATAATTATTATATCCTTAATTTTTATAAAAATATAATTCATAAATTTTTTATGTTAATTCCAAATATAAATTTTATATATTTCATACAATTTTTTAAATTTTTATACATTTATAACAGATAAAAGTATAATAATCATTATACTATAAAAATAGACAAAACACTAAAAAGATAATTTGATAGGGGATATTTTTCACAACATCAAATCTTAAGAGGATTTTGTAGATTTTGTCATGAAATATAAAGTAAAAAAAAATATTATTTTGCCAAATTTTAGAAAATATTTATCATTCTCCTTTATTATTACTGAGAGAGAATTAAAATATTCTCTATAATTTTCTAAAATAAATTTATAATAAATTCTCTTACAATTTTTTGAAATATTACTTATCTTTTATCAGAATATTCATGACAAATGTTTTTTATAGTTAAGGAAATGACAAAAATTCTTTCATTAAAAATAAAAATATATGTTTTATCATATAAATTTTTAATTAAATTTTTTTTTATTTATAATACTTTAAGCTAAAAGAATTTACAAATTAATTTTAAAAAATTAAATTTAAAATATTTTATTTTATATTTATAAAAATTATGAATTTATTTTTATTTTAGAATTAAAATTTATAAAAAATTTATTTTATTTTTTCAAAAATTTTTAAAAATTAAATAAAAAGAATTCAAATATTTTATTGAAAATATTGAACAACTATAATACTTTATGCTACAAAAAATAATTTATAATTTTATATTTATAAACACTTTAAAAAAAAATTATTAACTATAAATGTAAAATTATAAACTAAAATCTTTTATTTATAATATTTTATATTAAAAATATTTTAAATTTAATTTTTAAAAATTAAATTATAAATTTTTTAAAATAAAAAACTTTAATTATAAAATAAAAATAAATTTATAAATTTTTGAGAATATAAAATTAAAATATTTTAGATTTAAAATTTGAAAATTAATTTATAATTTTTTATTGTAAAATAGTATAAATTAAAGTAATAAAATTATAAATTAAATTTAAAATATTTTTATAAATTAATTATTTTAATTTATGAATTTAAATAATAAATATTAAGAATTATACGATAAAAATATATAATTTTATCTTTAAAAAAAGTTTTGTTATTTTTTTAAATTATAGAAATATTTATTATAAATATTTTAAAAAATTATAAAAAATATATATTATAAATTTATTGGCAGATAGATAAATATTATTCTAAAAATATTATATACGTATTTGATGATAAGTTTATATAATGACAACATAAGTAAGATAAAGTTTGAAGAGGACTATTGAAATCGACAGTACTAAATTTGATAATAAGGGTAAAATGAAGATTTCACAACGAAACTTGGGGGCAAAGTCTCCCAGCAAATTACGCGGAGGTAGCAAAAAATAAATTAATTAACGGTCGCTGCCAGAAATGAAAGGTGACGTGAGACGGACGGAACTGTTGCCAAGATGCGTCCGGATAAAATAATAATTTGACTGCTGAACTGGACTAGGATTTTCGATGGCCTCAAGGATATTTGCTTCACTTGGTTATCAATTATTAGCTAATCCTTTAAACTGTACATTGAATCATTAGAGAATCAACGGTCCCAATTTGATAACCCCTTAATAGTGAAGCCAATGCAGGTTAATCATGTGTATTAAATGGTCACGGTTTAGAAATTGAAACTGCAAAATTTGTTATCATTAAGTTAAAAAAAAGAAGAGCGGATAATGAGTGGAAAAAAAAATTAAAAGACTATTTAATAATCTTTAAATGACATAATTTAAATATCCTCGGAAAGTAAAATAATAATTTTGTATATTTACTCTTTTCCCAAAAAGAATATTAAAAAATTTTGAGATTTTTCCAGTTTCAGTAATTTCACTAAGAAAAAAAAAAGTTATTATAAATTTTAAAAGGTATTTATTTTTATTAAATTTATAGAATCAACATTGACATTAAAAAATATTTATTATATATATACAATAAAAAAAATTAAATTAAAATACTCAAGGCGCAGACTCCCCTCGTATAGGTCCCACGCACTCTCCCCGACAGAAATGGAATCTCTCTCTTACTTCTCTCTGAAATGGTCGAAGAAAGTTGCAATCCGCAACTCCCACGTGGCAATTATGATAAGGTTTAAAATTAACCAACCCAACTCATGGATTTAAAAAGCCGGTCGGCCGATGCGGCCTTGAAACAATCCCTCGGGTTTGATCCACTTACCTACTCTCATTATTATCCACGTGGCATAACGCGTCAACTCACGGGAGACGAGATGAGTTTGGTGCTAATGTATTAATGTTGTTGAACTTGATGCATTATTAGGTCAAACTAATTTTAGGTTCTCTCCTTCGTTGTATGAAATACGAATTATGGGGAAGGTCAAGAACGGGAATCCCATTAGGGTCAGCGTTACCCTTCATGAGGTTCTTGCTGATTTTTTTTGAATTAGAATTGACAGTCACCAATTGGGCAAATAAATTCATAAGATTCAAAATCGTAATAAAGTTGTTGATTCATTCGTCAAATTTGAAAGTTCAAATGTAAACTACACCGCATTCAAATAGCACGAGACATTCATTTGTTTTAGGTGGAGAACGAATATGGAATCAATTATATATTCAAATATTTTTATTTAAAAATTAAAAAATACTTAATTTTAATTCATGTTTGTGATTCAATGTTACTAAAGATAGGATCAATCCCTTGATTACTAAATTTAGATTATAATTTTCTAATCCAACTCAAGTTTTTCTATGAATAAAAATAAAAAATGATGCATGGCTGAACAATTTCATTACTATATTTTCAAAATTAAATTAAAATTATAGTTGCAAATAAATACTACTTTGGGTCATTTTCTAAGACGATCAATTCCTCTGATTCCTAATTTATGCATTAGCTTGATTTAAGGTGGAAACTAAAATGGGATATATTAGCTTCATTTTGACCTAACAAAATTGAGGTCTTTAACTAAATGAACTAATGTTCTCATATTTAATTTACTTGATTAGAGTTGGTTTGGACAAACATCAATCATTTAACTTATACAAAACACCAATTGTTTAATCTCAAATCAAATAATTTAACAAACATATTATATTGTAACCTGATCTTCTGGTTCTTTGCCAGTCTGTGAACCGTCAAGATATAACACAGAAAGAAACCTATGAAAATCAACCACTGATTTCTATAATGTTGGCATTATACGTGCACACAGAGGTTTAAAACTGGCAACTGGCAGCAATATAATTTTAAGCCGATCTGTCTTCACAAGGGAATCTGAAAAATTGTGGATAAAGTAGACCTTAAAGAAGAATCCACTATGGCTCTATAGCCCCGACACAGGAGGAATCTAATAATCACTATTAAATACTAGAAAAGCAAACGAAGTAATTTTCTGCTTTAAATTATAAGAATTTTGAAATTCATCTAAATAATTGTTTTCTTTCTACTACCAATGACTCATCCTACTTAGATTTAGACAAACGAACTTACTCAGAGCTAGGCGTACAATCCTATGCACCAAAATTATATAATTGAATTTCCATATCTGCCGTCCACAAAAGGAGTTTAAGAATTTTCTGTATAGGGTATTCTTGCCAGATGTTTATCGAAACTATCAATCAAAAATCATTTTTCAATAAATTATGGGTTGTATGTTGAGCTTGAAATGAATAGATAAACATGAGAAACCTAGTGGACCCGTTGCATGTTCAAATTAACACTAATTTGATATTTCCATAACCAAGGGCTAGTGCCAAGAAAAGAACATGAAGCATGTGCTGGCGCTTTCAACCTGTCATACAGAGAAACATCCAGACTCCTCCCCATCTTTCTAAAGACAAGATGGATTATCTTTTATGAATTCTGGTGCTAAAATAGGACATTTGGCACAAAACAGATATGACAACTGACAAGGAGATGCTGTGGATCACTTTCTTTCTTCTGGAGGTTTCATAATTTTAGATCAACTCGCCTAGGATCTAGGGGGACCTTAATGTTAACTTCCCAGTTGAGAGCCTGTCCTATGTCACTCGAAAAAGAGGGTTTGAGACGCGAATAACTTATGGCTTATAAGAAGAAAAGGTATAATTCCTATATAAAACAATTATTCAAATCCAAATTGGCAAGCAATGGATCGTGACTTCAAGTAATGACTCCAGAAGCAGTTCATCATCAAAGCAAATGCACGAGAAAAACGTACATCAGGGAACCTATTTGATGTTGAAAAGAAAAATGTGAGAAACAAGGGCTGATGAATGAACAGTCGAAAGTTCGGGAGGGAATCCATCAAAAGTTATTATGAGAAAACACTTGAGAGAAAAGACATGCTCAAGTTTCAAACGAAAATCTCACATGTCAACAAAAATTTGGATGTGTTTAAGGATTTGCATTACTTGAAGAAAAATGCATATTTCATGACTACCAATCTAATCCAAGGTGGAACTGGAAACATTTCCAGTCATTTCAACATCTTGGAGAATTTCTAACTCATAAGAAGTTTTGAATTTCATCTTGCATTAGCCTTCAGAACGGTCATCAAAATTGGCCACTCAAAGTTCTATTCAGAGGCCATTTCCTTGCTAAAATTAAAAAAAAATAATAACCTGCAATTTGTCATCAATTAATTGATTTATGCCTAATAGCAGTTCAAGAACCTTGATTAAAAGGAAAAAAAATACTACAAAATCCATAACATTGACATTCACCATGGACCACATCATATCATGAGAATCATTTCCATTGTGTCATCCCTCAAGAAAGACCCAACATCTATCAAATATAACTGGATAGAAAATGAAATAGAGGTTGACCATGGCAATACCAGTTCCAACCATGTAGCCTCTAGACAGTCTCTAGTGCAAATAATTGAAAAGAAACAAGCAATCGATGATCATTAATGCAGAAATATCTTGGCAAACTGACTTTGGCTAAAACAAACTTTTGTCTTGTTTTAGTAAGTTGAGTAACACTAACTCAAATTATAAGATAATAATCATGAAATATGCAGAAAAAAAAAAATAGAAAGAATACAACTAACCATCAGCACATCAATCATTTTCTGTAATTAAACTCCGTCCACAGCTATTTTTCTCCAAATCATTAGCAATGAACCCCTTTCTCTGCCTTAACCAACATGGGATACCTACATTCTAGTTTGCACGGACTCCATGCAACGTAAATTACTTATATACTGAGTACACCATCTCTAGCCTCCACAAGATTCATGTTACCTGCTCAATCTTTCCTTTCAATCAAGCATAGCCCCGTTGTTCATTTCAACTAGAATTATGGATTCTCACATAAAATGTTTTATATATAATACCAAGATGTAAGTACACATTCTGTCTAAACTCAAAATAAACAAATGTAATATGTCTGAGTTGATTTTTCTGAATTAAAGGCAGGCAGACAACAATAAACAAATTCAGTGGTATTTATTCCAAATTCAACTTATTTTGTACAAAAAAAAGCTTTATTTCTTAAAACTATGAGGATAGCAATAAATAAATATAACAATGTTACTCAATGAGTTCAACACAAAAGCCATTGTTGTACCACAATTACAATGAGCAAGGGATTAGATGAAGAAAGGATCAATTGGAAAATATTTCAAATGATACCTTCTATGCCAGTTGATGAAATTAATACTTCCAATTCAGATGAAAGTTACCCAGAAGAAAAGAACTTACTACTGTCGCTTCAAAGGTTTCTGTAAAACAAGAACATTAGTCAAATAACAAAATGACGTTCCAGGGTAATGCTCGTTTTTATTGCATTAAATCTCTTACTATTAACCAATAAAATTCATGAGAAATAAAATGAGACAGAGATTATAAAAAAGGAAAATATAAGCAAGAACATAATCTTTGTGCATTATTTGGTACTTGTCGCTGTCTAGTTATTTGTGGCTGCCTATCCGATACACTATCTAAATCTGCCATCAGTTCAGGATTATCATGCTTATAGAATGCCTGTAGGGCTCTCACAACAAATGAACGGACCACATTCACTTCCATTGAAGACAGATGGGCAATCTACAATATCATGTTAAAAAGATAAGAAGCAGGGCAGCAAAACAGAAAGCACATACATTTCCTAGTTTATTTATCTCTAAGTTGGCTGGATGACACTCTTTAGAGCAAACCTAGCTCCATCAGAGTCAAAAACACAACAGGACGAATTCTCAATAAGACATTTTTTATGTATATATTTCAGTAAATTGAACTTATAAAAAAAATAAATTTGTAATGTGACAAATGAAATGAGAAAAGTCTGATGCTAAAAGTTTCATATAAAGGATTTAATCTTGTTCTCTGTGATACAGGCACACCTAAAAATCAATATATCCGTCTCCCTCATAGTTACTGCTATATTTAGATCGTGAGGTATATTCTCATCCGCATGAATTAGGTCCTGTGAATGAAAGCTACTAATGGAGTTCCCTTCAGACTCTTTAATTATTTTTTAAGACACCAAAATGTTCAAACTTTTTCCTTTTCTTCAGATATATCCGTCCTTGTCATTTCCCATAAATGATGATCCAGGTTGATTCCATAAGGATGCAAATAGCTATTTGTAGTAGTCAAAACCAACAGATTCATAAGGGGAGACAAGAAGGCAACCTTCACTGCAGATGTAGCACTAAACTTTTCTAAGTTAGTCTCAACTTTATGTAGCCGTACATCCCTGATATCCTCAACAAGAGACCTTACCTATCAAAATGATTAATGTTAAGGGGCCTTGAAGAACTGAGCAGCGATTAAACAAGACTCAATACCTTCAAACTCACCATATAAATGTCAGGAATGTCATCACGCGCACTACCATCCACAAAATTATGGTCATTGTTAACGTGGTTTCATTGTAAAGTATTCAATCAAATGACACACACTAATGCTTACTGATCAAAAAGAAGTCTGGAGATCTCAATATAATGAAATGGGAGAGCCTGGAATGCCCCTTGGTCTTCTCTTTCGCCTTCCAAAACTCGAGTTAAATTTTCTAGACTACGTATCAAAATTTTGGATAAGAAACTAGAGACGTTACATCTACAATTCGTTTTTCATTTTCACATTTTACTGAACTTAAAAAGAGTGGAACAATAAATTACTACCAGGTGTAGATATTTGCCAACTCTATCAAGCATGACAAAAAAAAAAATGGCAATAAATGGAGAAAAAAATAAATTAATACGTTCATACAAATGCTCACCAATTGACATACATTGAGGAGGCCGAATTGTACATTTCCCTCTTTTCTTCAACGCCACCGCGAGCCACAGCGGCACACTAACCGATATTTGTGAAAAGAACGGACCAAAATTACCCTAAATTTCAGAAAATCAACCTTGTAAATATCAACAATAATAGCGTAATAAGCTCAGTTTCAACTAAAGAGGTGAATTGGTAAAATACACTGATAAAATCTAGAGGATCCATTCTCATATTTGGCACAATCTCCACCAATTCATCTTCAGCCATAAACTCAATCTAAATAAAATTAGCCAAAAATTTAAAGAAAATTAAACAGAAGACGAAAAAATTTTAAAAATTGTAAAGCACTTGAGAACTAGAGACCTCTTCTGGATAAAACAGAGATATGTGCGGATCAGATTGACCGGCCATTTATGAAAATTAATCGGATCCAAGGTTAAAAATTCGAGAAAGAGTATACATAAGTCAAATGGATTAATGGAGAATGGATGGGTTTGATTAAAGGATTTTTAATTGCTCGAATTTGAGTGAAATCCTACTTTGGTGGCGGGAAATTACGCCGGTGAACATTCTATTTCTAATATGATTTATATTGCTCTTCGCGTTTTACCCTTAACGCGCTAAATGAGACTTTAAATTTAGCGGGGTTAGGAGGCGTTTATAATATTTTTCTTCTCAATTAATTGTTGTCTTTAATATTTTTTTATATTACATGCCCATCTACGAAATTTATTCTCAATTGTTATTTATATTTTTAATAATAATAATAATAATAATTTGTATTTTTATGGTTGTTTATAATTGTTCTTTATATATTTTTTATTTGTTATATAATCAGTACACTAGTATAAGTTAAGCTTAACTGCTAAATATATGAACTAATATAAGAGAGATCTAAAAACTTACCAGGATTTTAGTTAATAGTTTTATAATGTAAATTTAAATAATTATTTGAAAATTTTAGTGTTCATAGAAATTCAACACTTGTGACTAAAGTTTTATGCCATAAATCTAAATAATATTTTAATTTAATTATTTTTAAAATTTTTCGTATTCGTGCAAATTCGACAACATCAAATCTGCTTCGATACTATATTAAATTATTATTTAATTTAAAATTTTTAAACTTAAAAGTAAAGGGTTCAAGTGAATGTATCAAGTGTTTCATAGTGATAAGTTTAAATATTAAATTTATTAATATTATTAATTATATTTAGAAAACAAAAATGGAAAAAAAAAACAAAAAAAAAAAGTGTAATACAAGATATAAATCTAAAAATGATTTCATAAACTAACTATTTTTTTTATTTAAGTAATATTACTAATTCTAACTTTTAAGAAAATACAAACTGTTAATAAATTTATCCAATAAATTAAGTAATTCTATTCTTCTAAAAATGAAGACGATATAAACAAAATTTTAAAAATAAGAATAAATAAATTTATTTTTTATTTAAAGATATCTACACGACTAATATAAAATATATTATATAAAAAGAAAAAAATAGTAGAAAAATATGTAGGAACTAATATTTTTATAATATAAAATTATTAAGTTGTAAAATTTTAATATAAATAACTTTTTTATTTGAACATATAATGAATTATTAATATTATTAATTTTGTGTAGATTGGATTGCTTAAATTATAAATATT
The DNA here is from genome assembly GCA_035221805.1 of Trichilia hirta. Taxonomy (NCBI): domain Eukaryota; kingdom Viridiplantae; phylum Streptophyta; class Magnoliopsida; order Sapindales; family Meliaceae; genus Trichilia; species Trichilia hirta. Next base: position 4,257,982 of record JAWDEX010000020.1, read on the forward strand.
ATTTTATTAAGGTTAAAAGAGGGGATTGAAAAATATATTTTTCAGAAAGGACGATAGAAAGAGTATGATTTTGGTTGGGAATGGAGCCTTAATTGGCTCCGCCTTGAAATTATTTTGACGACTAAAACTCTTGTTTTCAATACTTCAAACGTTAATTAAGTTAAACTAAATTCAAATATAGTATATTATTTTTTATAGTTAAATAATGAAAGTAATTCAGTTGTCTTCCTATACACACACAAATAAAATTAAAATTATTATTTGAATCTTCCATTGACTCGCTGCTTGTAAAACATTTAATACTAAAGGAAAATAATAAAAATAATAATATACCAGATTGTGAATTTTTACATTTTCACACGTGCACACACGCATACGCACGTACATAGGCCATTGCCCCCTATTAAAATATCTAAAACATATTTTACAAGTTAAGTGACATTAAATGACAGTTTATCCAGAGATTTTTTTAATAGCAGAGTTTTTATAAATAGAGAAATTAACAAAACATTATTGTTTATTTAGTTGTCGTTTATAGTAAAACTAATGTAATTACCTTAAGAGTAGTGTTAACTGTTAAATGCCCCAAAATTTTATTATACATTATTGTCCTAAATAATAAAATATTTAATGATGTATTTTTATAAAGTTTAAAATTATTTACCGTAATCTTTTACTATATAGTGTTTGAGATAAATTTAGAGTAAAAATTTTGAATATGAACAATAGTCTCATTTTAATAGTTATGTTGTCAAATTAAAGTTTTAAATTATAATAATAAGAGTATTTTATATAATTTAATATTTTTAAAATTTTCAAAAGATCCTATTCTCAAAGTCTTAGAATTTAAGTTTCCCCTAGTAAAATAAAATATTCTTTATTCTATTACAAAAATTAATTCAATGAAATAATCAAACGGTCCAAAAAAAAATTATGATAATTTTTCATCACTGGTTAGTAGTAGTTGGGAACCTATTTGTTATAAGTAAATAAAATATATTTTTATTTACAAAATACAAATCAGGTGAATTATAACTCAAAACTAATTTCTGAAAATATCAAATAAAATTTAAAAAGAATTAGAAAAGAAAGGAATGGCTCATGAACCATGATGCATAAGTGGGCGGCTCACGAGTGGCGCAAATAAAAGCAAGAAACTAGATAGATAACGTGGGTTTAGCCGATTAGGAAGTCCATCACCAAATCTGCTAAGCACCAACTACCCCTCTGAGACTGTGACTTACAACAACAAACCCGTGGGCCGGAATGTACAAAACCATTTGCCTTAGTTTATATACATTTTCCCAATTATCTTAATTGACATATTTACCCTTCTCTATCCTATTCGGACACCGCAAGAATATTCGAAATGAAAGGTCATAAATGTAATTTAAATTAGAAAGATCCTGGTTAGAGAACCTCGAAATATGCATAAATTCTCACCACATCCGGAGCCAAAACGAAAAGCAAATAACGCACACTTTCTCTCAATACGATTTTGTTTGTGTCGTCGAAAATGGCCAGGAAGTTCTTTGTCGGCGGTAACTGGAAATGTGTAAGTCTCCGATTCACAACCTACTGTATATTTTCTCATCGGTTAATTATGACCGCTGGATTGGTTTGTGCTGAATTTATTTTATTTAATTACGAGATCTGTTCATGAGTGGATGCATCATGTTAGTGGACGTAAATTCTGTTCTTATTTATAATTATTTTTTAAATTTTTTATCCGTTCGGCTTGATTGAATCTGTGTAGAATGGAACCACTGAAGAAGTAAAGAAGATTGTGAACGTACTCAACGAAGGTCAAGTTCCATCTTCAGACGTCGTTGGTAAGTGAATGACATCGTCTTATATTTCTTAGTTTCTCATCTGTTTTAGTATCCTTTTGTTCTTAATTGTTTTTCCATGTCAAGATAAAGTGAAATATGGAGGAATTTGCTTACCAAACGGATTTTTGTTAGTGTGAATGTAAACGCGTTTGGTTAGCGATCCAATGAATTTTGTAAAAGCTAGTATACAGTTTGGTGTCTGGGGATACAATTTGGAATGGATCTTAAGGAATATAGCAATAATGGCTCATATTTATTTATTTGCATTGGTCTTTGAAACTGTTGATGGGTCGATAACTTGATGCAATTGCAGCGGTTGTGGTTAGCCCTCCGTTTGTGTTTCTGCCACTGGTAAAAAGTTTGTTGAAGCCTGATTTTCATGTTGCGGCACAAAATTGTTGGGTCAAGAAGGGAGGTGCTTTCACGGGTGAGGTTAGGTATGGAATGCTGTCAATTCTCAGTGTTCATTCCGGTACATTGCTCTGATTTGTTCAATCTGTGTGCTTGTCTAGTGGACTTGCATTGGAGTTATTGATAGAAAATTAGCTTTATAAAAAAAGAAAAAGATGGAAAGCTTATTGAACGACCCAACATACCAAACAATGTGCACTCTATTAAACAACCAATTCAAGCTGGCTATTGAACTCAAATTGACTCAACCCTTCTGGTTGGTGGTAATTTTTCTTCTTAAATAGTGAAATCCTGAGTTTGAATAATGTCTTTCAGGGGAACATGTTTTATGCTGGTACATTAACGATTGCTATAATGGTATTTGTGAGTAGGAAATTCTTTAATTGAAATTTAAAATTGACGTCTCATATATTTGCAGTGCTGAGATGCTTGTCAATTTGGGTATTCCGTGGGTCATTCTTGGTCATTCTGAAAGGAGACTGCTTCTGAATGAATCAAATGAGGTGACTTCTTCTTCTTCTTCTTTTGGTTTGGTTTGTTTATCTGTTTTTATTGAGTGTGTGTGTGTGATACAGCATCTCAAATTTTTTTATTGTTTTTTATTTACAACTATTATTTTGTTTATCGTTCATTGTCTTGTTAGCATATGCTACAATAGCATTGTAATCTCTGTTCCTTTCTTTTAGTTTGTTGGGGATAAGGTTGCATATGCACTTTCCAAAGGTTTGAAGGTGATTGCTTGCGTCGGGGAGACTCTTGAGCAGAGAGAAGCTGGATCTACCATGGATGTTGTTGCTGCACAAACGAAAGCAATTGCAGGTACATACTCCATTGCCATGCAAAAAGCTTTTTGTGCTGTTTCACATGTTTCATATATTTGATGCTATTAGTTTCCATATTCTTTTGCAACATGGCATTCCTGCCATGTTTAGAAATCATCTATTACTCTAATACTGGTAAGTTTCTATTTACATAAAAAATTTTATTTTAGTCTCAAAGATTTTGATGAATGAGTAGCAAGTGGTTTGTTCTATTTTTTTATTGCATGATATTGTAATTAGAACTTCATTCTATTCTAATTTTATACTGATGGGGATTTGCTTAGGTGGCAAGTGGATGTTTTATTTATGAGTAGAAAGTTATTTTTTTTATATTGGCTCTTTTATTGGCCATGTTGATGCAACTTAATGATTTTACTATATATTAGTTGAATTCTGGTACAGTTTCTGTGTTAACTGAAAAAGATTTCGAGAATTGTGCAATATAATCGTTGTTTTAAATGTGTGTCAAGAAATTTTGCTGAATACCACGTCTTATTGTTTGTTATGTGTGCTAACTGCGACAGTATATGATTCCTTCTCTTGTGGCAGAACGAGTCTCAGATTGGTCGAGTATTGTTTTGGCTTATGAGCCTGTGTGGGCTATTGGAACTGGGAAAGTTGCAACTCCAGCACAGGCTCAGGAGGTAAGTTAGACATTGTGCTTATTTGTTGAAGTTTTATCATTTGTATATCAATTGAAAAATACTCTTCCTTTGCTTTACTTTGGATTCCCCTGCCATCTTGATTCTTAATTGTTGCTTTTTAGTCATCTTCAGCATCTTGTATGTGTTTTTTTTGTGTCAATTCTCATACTGTTTTCTGTGCGCTAATTTCTTATGATAAGTGGATTCTATACAAAGTTTTTGATTGGCAATGGTGCATGTTTTTATACCTATTTTGTTTTTCTGTATAATAGGTACATCTTGAACTGAGGAAATGGCTTCATGCAAACACCAGTCCAGAAGTTGCTTCAACAACACGGATCATCTATGGAGGTATATCCACTTTGTGTCCCGCACTATAATATTCTTGATATTTCCATTCAGTTTTTTCTCTAATCTGCTATGTTAGTTAGATGCTTTGGCTTATTGTTTCTTTAATCTTCTCTTTTTTATGGATTTTGAAAAATTTATTGTTTCTATAAATTGAAACATAATGGAAGAAACAAAGGGACCAAGTAGATGCTTCAAATTTTGTATTGTCATTTCATCTATTAAAGTAATTCGTTAGAGAATTTGCTTTACAGAGGATTCCCTTAAAATGGTGAGGTGATGTAGTTCATATTAAAAGGAGCCATCTGAGGATCCTGTTTAGCTAATTTTAACAGTATCTTTGTTAACTTTTTGTAATTTGCCTAGCAAAAGCAAATGATTTTTTCTGTTTTGACCAATTACAAGCTTCTGAGCTTGGTTATTTAACTAATTAGAATGTCTTTAATTAGTCTTCTCCCTGGCACAGAAACATATGCAAAAGTATATATTTCATTCTTGGTTGCATTTCTATTTCAGGATCTGTGAATGGTGCGAACTGCAAGGATTTGGCAGCTCAGCCTGATGTTGATGGATTTTTGGTTGGTGGAGCTTCTCTCAAGGTAATTATAGCATCTGATGCTTTTCCCACTGTTACTTCTATACTTAGTTCTTACATTTGGTGTCTTATTTTGTTTGCCTTTTCTCAGCCGGAGTTCATTGACATTATCAAGTCTGCCGAGGTAAAGAAAAGTGCTTGAGCTTGTTTCAAGCAAGTTTACTGGGTCTCTAAAGTATTTTGTTTTGGTAGGGTACAGATTCCAGTTCGTATAATTTTGGACGTATTGTTTTGAGGGAATAAATTATGCTTTTGTATTTCGATAAGCACGCTATCAACTGGATCTTTTTCGTCGGGGAAATAATACCCTTTTTGTTCTATGAGACCTCTTGTGCTTAATTAGTTCTTGCTTTTTATTAATTTGTCCAATTCATTAAAATCTACAGAAAAAAAATATTCACAAAGTACACAATATGATATATGAATTCTTATTCTTTCATCTACCTTGGTATCGTGCTTTGATTTTTTACGAATACAACCAAAGTACGAACGATTTTGTCACTACACTCCAAAGACCGAAGGAGAAGAGTCTGCGTGTTTTCTTTTTGCCGCTGCTGGTCTACCGCGTCACTGTGTCCCGTGGGTCGAGTGCGTAGACAATTTTCACTTTTATTACCATTCAGACGTCTTGCCGGTGCTAACTATTTACCAATATTGTTTAACCGTACAATCATATTTACTGGAAGACATTGGCGTGTTAATGAAATTTTAAATTTTGTCTAAACAAGCAAACGTCTGAATGAATAAAACATTATTTATTTTTAAAAATATTATTATTAATTTTATTAAATTTTCTTATTCTATATGCTAAATGTTTAATCATGTTTTAATTTGAATTCAGATTAATGAATTTGTGAAAATGATAAAAAATTATATTGAAATTATAAACTAGTGTGAACAGTGTAAATAATTTGTAAATAATTAATATAAATAATAAAAAATTAAAATTATAAATTAATGAAAATAGGCAATTTGATCAAATAAAAATTAGTAAAAGATTATTAACGTAAATAAAAAATTATAATTACAAACTAACATAAACATTCGTAAGAATAATTTAATAATACAAATAATTAAAATTAATTTTTATTTATTAATTAATTAATTTATATCTATCAAATATATAATTCCAATTTATATCTGTTAAATATATAATTTGTAAGTGTGTATAACATATAAATACACGTGTATATAATTTGTATGTCCTTGTATATACTGATGATGCCTAAATTTTTCAAAAAAGGAAGATTTAGCACATCACATAGACTTACTGTTATAACTGACGTAAAATCTCCTCGAGGACTACCTGAAATCATAGAAAAATGAATTAGAAGAAAAGCCAGATTACCGGCGAGTAAACTCCGACGCTCAAGTCAGTAAACTGTGCAGAACCAAATAAAAAGAGAGAAAAAAAATGAGTATTTGAATATTTTACTAACCTAGGAGGCTGGGTTCAGAAAATATTTGTGAGTGTAATCTCTCTTTCTTAACCGTTCAAAGATGGCCCTCTTAAGAAATCCCCTCCAAAGAATCTTCCTTCATGTATTGCTTTCACCCTTTATAGGGTCTCTGCATGTGTGAGTATTGAAGAACGGGAGTTTAATTAGATAGAAGTAGGTATGGTGGTTGAGTCAATCTTTTTTACCACTCATTCACATTAGGTCTGGAGTAACAATGAGTGCCTGCAACTTGTAAGGCATGGCACACCCTAACGTGATAGGATACTTAAACAGTTACTTGAGCAGAATATCTATCGATCCCATCCAGAACTTTCATTTTTAAAATAGAAGTATTAGATCGTCTCGGTAATCAAGACGGGTGTCAAGATATTGAGGCGATCAGAGTCGAGTCAGATCTCCTACTTAATAACAACTAAGATAAGAAAACTTCTAATCAAACAAGTCTCGGATAAGTAAAAGTCACCGACACCCAACATCCCATATGCGGTCAATAAGAATTGACAAAACCCATTTTTCATAATTTTAACATACTCATTTTTCTTTTCTTAATCTCATATTTTGCTTTAATTATCATAGTTAACAAAAACGTGTGACTAAGCGGATAATTTTGAGTTGGCAAGATTGACAATTAGCTGTCTAAGAGTCTCCATCCACAGTAACAAGCTGGTAAGTTGTAGAAGACATTTTTGTTTATCCAATGAAATACGAGGAAAATCTTAACGCTTCTTTTTGTGGGCATACCTCTGTTGACATAAAAATATGTTTAACCATTAAATTAGAAGAGTAATTCATATTTAGATGCCTTCTTTGATGAAGTGAGCGTGGATGTCTTCATTCAAAATGCATATCTAAAAGATAGAAAAGGCCATTATTATAATCAAAATGAGCAACCTAACTTAGCCTACCTCAGCCAAACAATAAAAGAAACAACCAACGCATCCTCGTAAAGCGAAAATTTTAAAGAAGCCATAGTATGAATAGTTAGCCGAAAAGAGAGAGCAATGCTTGTGGAAGAAAGAAACAAAGAAAGAAAGTTAAAATTTCATAATTATGTTTGATTAATTTGATAAAAGAGTACGGGCATGAAGCATGAAGTCGAAGCGTCCGTGTCTAAAATATACGCCATAATATTGTCTTAATGTCTAATAAATCAAATCGAATCACCGAATGCTAATAAATTTCTTAACTTGTTGGTTGAAAAAAAGATATTATGTTACGTCATGTTGAAACTTGAAGCTGTAAGAAATAAGCATATATCATATAGAATGCATAAGCTGTCATTAATCATAAAATCGTCGGTGAAACTTTTCATGGACGTTAGCTATACATTTCCTACACTATTGTTTGGAATTTAATGCCTGATATCATTTCATGAATATGCATTAGAAGAGAAAGGGATAGGTGGAAATTGGATAATTATGGTTTTTCATACAAAGAAGAAAGAAATATAGCTAGGATTCAATTCTAACTTTCTACCAAATAACATCAACATTAATAAAACACAACACGAAATTTTATATCAAGATGAAACTTTCTTTTTTTTCTCTATTTGTATATTTAATTGGAAAGAGTTTACCTTAATTTAGATGTTCGAATCTATGCCTTCAATATGATACTAGTGATTGACAATTAGAATTTGGTGAAAATATAACTTAAAATTTCATTTAAATTTATATAGTCATACTTTTTAATTTTGCATTCTAATTATTTTTTTTTTCTAACAATATTAGCTCTTCCTAATTATAAGAATAATCTTTTAGAGTGTTTTTATCTTGTACCAATATAGAAAGTTTAGAACAATTTCTTTATTAATCATTTCATACATATAAAATGTATTTTAACAAATTAGCAACATTCTTAACTATGTAAGCTACTAATTAAGGTTCTAAGATTTCTATGGAGATGGCCCCAATATGAATTTCAACCCCATGAATGTTTGTGCCTAATTACTTCATATCATATGATATATATTTTATTATTAAAGATCATGAAAGAATATATTGTCGGAACAACCACGTTCGTATTTATTAATTATCATATGGTTTTGGTACACCAAAAATGAATCAATAATTATGATTATGTTTTGGTACAATTAAATCATCATTTCGTTATGGATCAACTGTACAAATTTGTTGACATTGATGAAAGATCAATAGAAATTCATGTGTTTAATGTAATGATGATGCCCTATGCAGATTATAAATCATATAAGAAACTATTTCCGGCTGACATAATTTGTTATGGAATCATAAGTTATTTCCAAAATTCTTGCCTTTCAACGTCTCCAATTTGGTATCAACGGGGTTTAATCCAATTTTAATTAGAATAAGTTTTTTTCTGTATTGGATGAATTAAAAGAGAAAAGCTACAAGCCCAAGAAGATATTCAAGAAGTGGGCAAGAGTCAATCAGACAGACCTTCTGGCTCTGAACCAGGATAGAAAACTACGTGTGGGTTGGCCCAAAAACAGTCATATTAATGAAACAAATACTGATGCATAAAGACTGATTGTGAATCCATTAATATTTTTTTATATGAAACATTTTAAGTAGAATTTTTAAAAAAATAATTAGATGTTTGATTATTATGAGTAGTTTTCAATAAGCATTATATAATTATATTGATAAAAAATTTTAAATCATGATAGTAATTGGGTTAATTTTTAAAAATAAAATAAGTGTATTTTAGATAATTTAACCTTTTAATAAAGTGGAGTATTTTCAAAAAATAAATTATCATTTAAAAGATTTTGCTAATCCCAACTAAATCATACAAAAAGAAAATAAAGATAAAAATATGGTGTGAATTGAATATTCATATTTCAAGTATGAGTTGTAATTTGTAATAGAAAAAGAAAAAACAAATAAAACTAATAAACTAAATGATGATAGGATTTGGGTAAAAGTCAGTGGAAACATAGACTAAAATCATAAATGTTTTGTTCCATGTGTTTTCAATGAGATTCAAACACCATTGTTTGTGAATGAGGGTTAAAGATGTCAAACTTTATAGACATTCCCTATTACTTTATGATTTTAAAAAAGTCATCATTTGTGTGTAAGATTTATCTACAAATCAACATCAAAAACTAATACACACCCTATTTTAAAATATTATTTCCAAAAATAATATAAAAAAAATATAATGGCTATGTCCAACATTATTCCACTAACGTCCATTTCAAGTTCACTATTGATTTTAAAAGAATTTGAACAATAACATTCAAAAGTCGGAGATTTTTTATTCTTTTCTTGGGGACCCATTAAATTTATGGTTCAAAATCAAGGGTACAAAAAAATAGAATTTGACAAAACCTTCAATTTCAAAGAATGATTAATGACACATCGTTTTAACTTTAAGACCACATTTAAGAAAATAAAAATGAAAACCTTTAAGACCATGTAAATTGAAATATTTGATAAACAATTTTAACTATTCATCTCTATTTGTTAATTAATAATTTTATTCTATTATATATGTAGCTTAAAAATTATAACACTTAAATATTTATTCTTAATTTAATTTTTATATATAAATTTGAATATCGCATCTAATTATACCATGTCTACTTATCATGGATTTATTATAGTATATTAATAATATTAATTTATTTTAAATTTGTATTAAATGCTTCAAGTTATTTGTATATATCTCAACTTTTAAAATTTTAAATTTTATCAAGTCTTATGTTAAAATTTTTAATTTATATATATATAAGTTGAAAATTTCAAGTTGTAAAAGTAACTGATGGGATAATACATCAATGAGTTATAAAACAAACTCTGTTACCATATGGAAATTAAAAATAATATTCGTTTGATAATTTAATTGAAATGAAAAGGGCACTTGCGATTTGACAAATACTAAATACAAAGGTGTCATTTTATTAATATAATGGAAAACCCATTTGTAATGATCCAATCTTTCAATTCTCCACTATTTTGCTAACCTACCAAACCAAGTACAAAAGATATTGTTAATATTTTAACTTTAATCTTGGTGGTTTGGTTTTCCTTTTGTTTTGAAATTTAAAAAGAAGGTCAATGAACAAGAGTCGGACCCAAAACCAGGCATGCACAATTAATTGGATTCAAATGCCATATGACTAGAGAGATTGGATTGCCATAATGTTCTACCCAACATAAAGAAAAACTCTCTCTCTCTCTCTCTCTCTCTCTCTCTTTAAGATTAGAATGTCAATTTTACGATAAATAAAGTTATTTGATATAAATATTAGGATCGCTGAAGAGAAGGTATGATGTTGTGTTCAGGGACTAGCATGGGCACCAGTTTTTTAGAATTGAGAGGTAGGATAACAACGGAGATGGAGAGCCTCAGAAATTCGGTTCGTGGACCCAATTTCTATCACAAAATCTAAATAACCCCTGTTATTCGTCCACGGTCTTTCTCTTTCAAACGGTCTAATCTACAAGACATTTCTACAGCTTGTATGTAATAGTATGTTGGTTTGTAGGGATTCATGTTTGGTCTCCTGTGTTCCTCTGTTACTTTGGACCAAGGCAGTCCAACGAAAGCCTCCATCAATGTCATTTCGGGACCATTTATCATAAGCCCAATTCAATTAATGGTTTGAGAATGAAGAATCAATTTAGTGGAAGAACAAATGGTAAAACAAGTTGTCTAGAAATATTTGTCCGATCGAAATTTGGTCAAAAGGTTAATTTCATTTTGTTATTTGAACTCGTAATCCACTTAATCCTGTCCTGCGTGTAGAATTATTATTTTTTATTCGATTGTAATTTTCTAATTTTCGATATGATTACCAACACAAAGCTACAAGAATTGTTGCGTGACGGCGCAAGTTACTCTGGAGTGTAGAGTCATCCTTTGCCTTTGCTTCCTTGTGCTTGCTGTTTTACACTGACTTTAGAATGAAGGAATTATGATAGATGGGGTATTTTTTTGAAACTTCCCCTAAAATTTATAAAAATTACAGATAAAAAAGATTTTATATAAATCTCACTTATTATAGTATTTTCGTCTACTTGACTGTTTGTTGAAAAATTAAAATTATAAAATATTTAAAATAATCTTTTTTCTTAATTTACATTTATTTATATTGTTATGCTTCTCTTTGTAAGCTACACAAATAAATTATTTTAATAAAAAAATATATTATAATATTTAAAATAACTCATTTTATTTTTTATATTAAAACTATTAACTCACAAAGAAAATCATAGTAATATAAATAAAAAAATTAAGAACATATCAAGAACACAATGCAAGAAAATATTTTTTATTTTTATATTAGCTAGGAGTAATTTTTTGCAACAAAGATAAAAATATAATTTTTACTTTTTTCTTAAAATAGATAGATAAAATCATAGTAATAAAAAAAATATTCTAATTGTCAACAAATACAACATAAAAAAAAAATAGAATTTTGTCTATTTTTAAATAATAAGAAAAATTATTTTTATTTAATATATAAAAATTATTAATAAATTAGTATTTTAATATTTTAATATTTTTAATTGATAAACAATTGAAGAAAAAATGTTTGTATTAATTTCTACAAAATTTGTCTTTACTTTTAATTTTTGCAAACATAGTATAAGTTTTAGAAAATACGCCTAAGTAAATTACAATAAAAATCGGAGATGTTTTCTATCTAAAAAGAGATTTGTGTAAATCAAGGGTCGTCAACTTTGACCATTAACTGAACAAAATACAAAACAAGAATGAAGGAAGGAGAAGCTTACAAGCAACGAAGCAATCAATACTAATTAGGACAAACCTCACTATTCCCCCTCTGTTTTTTTTTTTTTCAAATAATCAATTTTTTGCCAAATGTTATGGAAGGATTGGCATTCACCTTTTTCAAGCTCGCTAACACATCATCAATTGAGCATGCCTATCGATGTTGGTTGCAAGCGTTGTTACAATAAAGAAGTTTATAGCCTAAATACTTTTTTCTTTTTGAAAGAAATATTCTAAAATACATTAAAGTCTTTTTATTTATTTTTTTCAAGAATTCATTATGTATTTGTCAACCTAATTTCATTATTCTTTAATACAATAAAATTATAATAAAAAATTTATATCTTAATCTTATAAATAATTATTATAAATTATACGGTGGTTAATCTTAATATTTTATTATTAATATGATGACTAGAGTGCTAGTTTATTAATAAAATTTTTATTTTATATTAAAATATAGAGTAAAATTTATTGATATTATAAAATTACATAATTTTCTTACTTTTTAAGGACAACAAAAATATCAAAATTTTAGAGTTTAGCTACCATACATCCATCTATGAATCTATTAATAGAAATCTTAAGCCAAATTTAAAATGACAAACAAAAAATATGAAGTGTGAAATATAAAATTTTAAATTTTAAATTCAAAATTAAAATTATTAACATAAAATTTAAAATTATTAAAGTAAAATTTAAAATTTACATTAATGTATTAATATATTTATGGATTGTAATCAATCCCATAGTTTTTAAAATAAATAGGGTGACGGTTTGTTTATAAATAGAGGAATATGTGTCAATTTGATGGGATGATTCTCATTTTTTTAATGGCAGAATTCCATCCTTTGCAGATCATATTCATATGCTTTCGGCGAAGGGCTTCAAAACTTGCCAGATGTATTGTGATTAAGAAGAGTAAACAAAAACTCCTTTTAAAGCACGCTTACAAAACAGATTCATTCACACATTCTTATTATAATTTAACAAATGTGTTAGTGCTAATCAACTCAGCAAGAACTAGAAGAAGAAGGCCAGGTCGTCATCTGTAAGCGTGAAGTGCCACTAGAAATTTAGTTTGAGATTTGCGTATCATGAGTCATTATCTCAATTATAAAGTTAATAAAAATAAATTTCACTAGTTACTTTCCTAAATCTCTCATAACAATTTATGAAATAATTGTTGATAATCTTGTATTAATGCGAGTCAAGTCTAATATTTACTTGTATCACTGACCCATAGCTAGATATTTATATAAAATATAATAATCACATAATAAAAAGTTTAAACTTTTAATATAAGATATTGAATTAATGTAAAATTATTATTTCACCTTCTTCAACTAAAAGAAAATTTTTAAAAATTCTATGAAAACATTAGAAAACTTTTGTTTGACAACAATTTTTTTTTTTATTATTTGTTGTGATTATAAATCTAAATTAATTTAATATAAAAATCAAAGAGTCAGATACTTATAATTTTAGTTAGAAAAATTTCGATGTTAACCCAAAGTGTTACTGTTATAATTTTTATCAATTTTGTTACAATTTTAAAAGTTATGCTAAAATTATAAGGAATAAAAATATATTATATATTATTCATGTTTCAGCGAACCGCAAGTCAAGTAAATGGGGTGTGCGTGCGCGAACACACACGCACGCGCACAGACACCAAAAAAAAAAAAAATCCCATAAAAAATAAAAATTTGAAAAATTTTGTTAACCCTTAAAATTTTGAAAATTTCTCTTTGATCCCCAAAATTAAAAGTCAATATCCAACACCATACATGCATATGCATTATAGTGCAGGCAGTAAATATAAATTGTAAGGCCAGAAATTACCAGACGTGTGATATGAGTGCAGTGGGCCGGATAGGGGGGCCGTAGTCCTACTCCTACGTTATTCAATTTTATGATTTATGATTTATTATTTAATTACGATGTCCACAATGCTCTCGCCATTCATTATTTACTTCTTCTTCTTTTTTATTTGTCACGCTTCTCGTGTTATGATTTTTGCTCTTTTCTAAATATATTTTTTTGTTATATCTAGAGAAAAAAATAATCAAACAAAGCATTTTTTTTATAACAATATTTGAAATTAATAGTGCTATAAAGACAAATTAACTAAATAATACACTTTATATATTTAGTATCCATTGATATAATTTTTCTATTGATTGAAAAATTATTTTTAATTTTTTTTATTGTTTGATTGTAAAGAAATAGAAATTATTTATATGAATTATTTTTCAGTTCAAAATTAATATTTTAATTTAACTACACTTTACAAAACACAATATCAAATTAATTTTTTATTAACCAGATAAAAAAAATATTATTAGCAATATTCAAAGTAAGTACAAAAATTATTTTAATTTCAACGAGTTCTCATAAATTTATATCACAACTACTTTAAAAGTCTTTTTTTTTTTTTTTTTTATATAATGAAGCTGAAAAACACCTTCTTATAAAATAACTTCCATTCCATCAAAATTATAAATGACAGCACTGTGTGCATTTGGGTACAATCTCTTTTGACTTTGATTGGTTGTTTAATAATAATAATAAATGGAATGGAATGGAATCAGCATACGAACATGAGATGTAATGATTTTGTCAGGTAGTTACAAAATCTATTGTTCAATTCATAAAACCAAATTGTCCTGGTTGTATTCTTTGCACTAACTGTTAGTCATGAACCGAACCGAGTCAAACCAGCAGACATCATGCGATCAGAAAAGAATGCCTTCACAATTAACAGATGCGTTATGCGATTGACTGATTGACTGAAGATCCAACCTTATAAAACAAATATTTGTGTACAAAGTTTGAATGAAATAATATAAAAGCATATAAATACAGACTCATCTCATCTCATTTCTTCGTCACAAAAACACTAGGGGATGGAGAGAAGAGAGGCCCAACGCATCCATCCAATTCAAAGTAATAATTCTTCAATCCCATGTCGACAACGCCACAAGCTACAGCAATTGCCTTCTGGTTCCCTGGAGACTAAACCAAAACCAATCTCAATTGACCAAGATACCCCTCAGCACAACAACATGTTGTCATTATCTTACGCCCCAAATTTGCAGGTCAGAACCCAACAGACGCAGCCCTTCACTCGTGTCAAATTCTTTCATTTTCAACAAACCCAAACCAAAACACTACAAAAATAAATAAATAGAAAGTCCCCACTCCCACTTTGTGTTGTGCCCTCCATCCACCCTTCTATCTGCCTTGCCTATGTCCTTCCATCCCTTGAGGACCTCTAGAAACAATAAACCAAATCTTAGAAAAGCTTCCGTCTTTGGATTCTCTGTTTTCCTTTTTCATATCCTATATCTCAATATTTCAATATTTTGTATTCTAATTTCCATGGCTCTGCTAGCTAACTTGTATTAATTGTGCATCTATCAGACTGCTAGTGCTAGTGCTAGAACTGAAATTTATGTGAGAATTAAAAGATCAATATTGTATGCTTTTGGAAATTTGGAATTTGCAAGCTTCCATCTTTGCAATAGAAGAGGAAAAGAAATTTTTTCCTTATTCCGTTCAGTATTCTTCTCGACGCACACCTTCATTCATAATAGCACAGGGAGTAAAGAAAATATACACAGTACAAACCAAATCATCCTCTTCCTCTCTACCTTTCCAAGTCTGTTCCTTTTTCTTTCTCTCAGAAAGAGAAACGTTAAAGAGAAACCGAAACAGAAAACGAACTGATATCTCTCTCTGTTCATAAATGGCTGTTAGTACTCTGCTCATCTTCCTGAGTCTGCTAACGAGTGCTGGTCTTCCTTTCTCTTCGTCAGATCCAGACGACGAAGCTTGTCTTACCCATCTTAGCCAGTCGTTAAAAGATCCTTACAAGAACCTTCGAAACTGGACCAAGTCAATTTTCTCCAATCCTTGCAACGGATTCACATCTTATCTCCCGGGTGCCACCTGCAACAATGGACGCATCTACAAGCTATCGCTCACAAACCTGTCTCTTCAAGGCTCAATCTCTCCTTACCTCTCCAATTGCACTAACCTTCAATCTCTTGACCTTTCCTCGAATGCTCTTACCGGCTCCATCCCTGCAGATTTACAGTACTTGGTCAATCTTGCTGTTCTCAATTTATCTGCCAATCGATTAGATGGAGAGATCCCACCTCAGCTCACATTATGTGCATACTTGAACGTTATTGATCTTCATGACAACTTACTCACGGGTCAGATTCCTCAGCAACTGGGACTTCTTGTTCGTTTGTCATCTTTTGACGTGTCGAATAACAGATTGTCTGGACCAATACCAGCTTCGTTAGGGAACAGAAGTGGGAACTTGCCAAAGTTTAATGCGACCGCGTTTGAAGAAAATAAGGATCTTTATGGATACCCTTTACCGCCGCTGAAAAGGAAAGGGTTATCGGTTTTGGCCATTGTTGGGATCGGTTTAGGAAGTGGGTTTGCCAGTTTGGTGCTTAGTTTTACTGGTGTTTGTATTTGGTTGAAGATTACAGAACAAAAGATGGCTGTTGAAGAAGGCAAGATGAGTCAATTTATGCCTGATTATTAAGTTTAATTATAGCCTTGATGATTAATTTCAAGTATGTCAGGAATCTCAATGTGATTGAAGATTATTGAGTGAGCTCAGACCCTACAAAATTTGAGGTATGCTTTTCTTTTTCTCTTATATTTGGAAGATGAGGGGGATCTGCCCCTATTTTCTTCTTCTTCTTCTGATAGCGGTTTTCAGAAGGCTGTCTATTACTGATATTTTTTAGGGTTTTTATTTTTTATTTTTTTCACTTAAATTCTTCCTCCTTCCTTGACTTTTTATTAGGGTTTTTCTTTTGTTTATAGTTTTTTTTTTTCAAGTAGTAAATCAGCAATCAATGACAGTGTATAAATAAATTCAAACCTGAGGCTTCGGTGAATAACCATCAATATTGTAATGTTTCTTCTAGTACAACTTGTAATTTCCACATTTCACATCAATATCTCCTCTTCTATCTCTTTCTCTCTCGCTTTCTAAAATGCATACTGGTACAAGAGAGAAACTGGTGGGGACTTCGATATTCCTGAAACCATGACATTTATTTAAAAAGAAAATGCACTTTTACCCAACTGAATTTCTAGTGCATTGCCATTGTGAGCTGGGGGGAGATACCCAAACCATTAACTACCCCCATCTTGTCATTTAAATTGTCTATTTCTAAAAACACTTTTATATAAGCTGGTTGTTCCTTCTGATCATGCCAACATTGTGGTCAGTTTTGCCGGGCATTTGTCCAACTGGGTTTTGTTTTCAGAGTACACAGGTTTCTCAAACGTAAGCTCAAAAGTTCACTAACTATAAATTTAAATGATATTAACATAATATTTTATTCATATTTATATCTGTTAAGAATTAGTTGCTAATTTTCTTTTTAAATTCTATATCATGTGGTATTAGTGGTGATTAATGATGTGTGGTCTTGATGATTCATTGGAGATGGAAGAAGTAGGTTGCATTATTGGGGTCAGTGGGTGCGGTACTCTAGGTTGTATGTTCTGGGCAAAATAGATCATTTATTTTGTTTAAATTTTTATTGTTTTAAACTTTTGTTATTGTAATTTTAACCCTAGATGAATAGGGTAGGATGGTAGGCGACCTTTGTTCTTTTTTGTGTCAATTCAATTGAATTTGGTAATTACTGAGCATCTATTGTTGTGCCCTTATGCTTAAATATATTTTGGCTTTATCCTTTTATACCGTAACAAACAATTATTCATCCGAATTATTCCGCAAAGGAAATTCGAGGTATAAGAAGAGTGTCTGGCATATTTTATTATTTCTGTGAAAAAATAATAAATAAAAGGCATCGAATTTTTATCATATTATATTGTAATTTAAAAAAAAAAAAAATTCTACCAATTGAATCAACTAATATCTGCAAAGTTAGAATTAAAATTCTTGTTCCAAAAAAAATTAGGAAAATGAAATAATTAATCGTGTCAGATGAGATTTAGGCAAAAATCCTGATACAAAGAGATGAAATCTGTATTAATGAAGCAATTAAAAGAGCATTACAATTTTGTGCACCACCCCAGTACAGTCGGCCTACATTTATCCTACCTGTAATAAAAACGAGTCCTGATCCAACGGTTAAGATTGATTCCAAAATTTCAACTCACACCGAAAGCATAGATGGTGAAAATGTGCTTTCATTCCTCACAATAATGATTCCTTCGAGAGTGGCATGCAATGTCAGCATGTTTTTGGTCCCATGACCATTACCCAATTAATTGGTAGTGATTTTTGTAATGTCTATTAGTTCTTGCAGAGGAATTTTAGAGAATTGCTTGTAGCTTTTGGCTTTTTTAGCTTCTGGTTTTCTCTCAGAATCACAAGAGATGTGTTTTGCTTTGATTGCCATAAATCCTTCCTTCAATACTGCTTGTTGAAATGGGCGTATGACAGGAATGGTCCTACTGTATTGACTAACTTCTATTGATGATCAATTTTGCTCTTTAAATTCCATTCCCTTTTCGGATTTTTAATGATAAATGAAATTCCAATCGATCTTTTATTATTTTGAAATCAAATGTAAAAGATATAAAAACCAAAAGAATTGTCCTGATGGAGGTTCGGTCGATCGAAGTTTGGTAAAATAAGTATAATTGTTGTTGCCTTCTTCTAAGTGGTACCTTTGAATAAATTCTGAAAGGAGAAAGAGTTGGGGATTAATTATTCTAATTTTATTTTTATTTTTAGTAAAGTAGTGATATTTCTTTCTTTATCTAAAAAGTATCTTATTTAGATGAAAATAATAAAGAGGTTTAAATTTTATTTGGGTGATGTGTCATTCGTTAATTTGATAATAGGAGGATGAAATTAGTTTTTGAAGTATTAGTAGTACTAAAATTCTAATATATATATATTTAAATAATATATATATTTTTCAATTTTTGAAAAGGAAAGTTTGGAAAAATCGACAATTTAGTTTTACAAATTAAAATATATTTTATATTTAGCAATGTAAAAAAAAATATCTATTTTTATATTAATAAAAGTTTAAAATTTATAATCATGATAAATTTTTTTGAAAAAGAGAAAAATTTTAAAAATATGAGCTTTAGGAATGTAAAAAAAATTAGAAAAATTTGTAAAAATTTATTTAGCAACGATCTTTTTTTAAATAATAATAGACAGGTATGTAAATTCATTATACAAATATTTGTATAAATTAATGTAACATTATTATATAATCACAACTATCTTATACTTTTAAAAGATTCATTAATAATTTATAAAAATAAAAAATATACTTTAATAATATTATTTTATTATTGCATCAAATTAATTTATATAAAAATGTGTGTCCATAATAATAATTTTTTAATAATTAAATATAAGTATTACTTTATCTATTTTGTTGTTTTTTCAGGAACTGAAACATATAGAAAACTATCATCATTACCCTTTTAAAATGTTACAATATTTGCATCTTGGAAATATTTAAATAAGTTAGAAATAAAATTGGTCGGGTCGGATCGGATCAAATCATATTCTATTTTCAAATATTATTATATAAAGTTAAATTTAACCTGTTTCAAGATTTTGTGCTAGTTAATAAAATAAAATATAATAATAAGCACTTTATTTTAATTAAATAATAGTCTTTAAAAAAATTGATGTCAAGATAGACAATTAGTTTCATGGTATCTTTTCTTTCACCTAGCAATTTCACAATTAAAATAATAAAATAAAAGTAATTTTATTTGCACTCATTCAAATTTAATAAAATTTAAAAATTAATTTTCATTTAAATGTCATGTTTAAAGTATTTCAATTTTTCAAAATTTTATCGTATTTAAAATTTTGTTTTTTCAATTTTAAAATGTATAAAAATTTAGAAACACAAAAATTCTACGATATAATCATGATGAATATATATATATATATATTATGTTTTTGCATAGAAAATAAAATTAATTTATTTTTAAATTATACTTTTGAAACTTCTTTTTTAATTACAAATTCCTAATCAAGATATATATATATATATATTTTATACAGAGTCACAGCTCCCTCTCCCTCTCTTCTTAACTTTGCAACATGTTTTTTTTTTTTTTTTTTTTAATTTTTCTAATTTATATATATTCATGGGAAATTGTCGTCGTTAAAATTAAAATAGTATTGTTTAGTTCTATTAAATTAGTCCTACTAGAAAATTCCTTTTTATAAACAAAATTTTATCAACTTTTTGAGTTGAATTTATGTTATGTAATTTATTTTTTTGATCATAATAATAACAATCAATAAACTATTTTTAATGTAGAAAGAAATTCCAAAAATAAAGTTGGAATTGAAGTTTCAAAAATTAAAAAAGAAAAATATAAGAAAATATTAAAACGATTTGTTTGTGACAAAATATACTGCCTAATTTGACTGAAATAAGAAAAAAAAATATTAATTAAATAAAAGAATTTATAAAATAAATAAAAATTTAATTTTGTCTTGTAGCAATATTTTTTACTTATATATTCTTTAATATAAATTGAATTTTAAATATTTTTCTTATTAAAATGAGAGTATTCTTAAATTACCTCGAAACACAGCAGAGAATGGAACTGTATGCTTAGGGCTTTTCATCCCGCAGAGAATGGAAACTGGGTTGTAAAGGTGTTAAACATTCGGGCCTTCCTAAATTTGGGTCCACAAAACCCGACCCACCTATCACCCTATTCCGTGCACTAACTGTCTGCATTGCCTATGCCACTCAAAAACCCTCAAAAACTCAGCTTTGTTGCATCGCTTACTAGTTCAGTGCTTTTGGAAAGCCAATTTCTGTCGACAAGTAGAGAAGTCCTGTTTCCCTGTGTTTCAATGGCTAAAAACACAGTAAATCCCCCAAAGGAAGTCAAGCAAGAAAAAGAAGATAAACGTGAGGAAGAATACGAAGAGGAAGAACAGAAGAGCTTTGAAGACGTTGGTTTGGACCTCCGGCTTGTTCATGCATTAAACAAAAAGGGCATTGAAAAACCAACACCAATTCAGGAAGTTGCCATTCCTCTTATTCTTGTGGGTTTCTTCAACTTCGTTTCAGCTCTATATCCCTTTCTTGTCAATAATATTGCAATTTCTGATTAGGTTACGCTCCAAGAATGGATTCAATTTTCTACCTCTTACCAGAAAGCACGAGTCTCTAAACAGATTGATTATTTTGATTAGTATTAAGTTGATTTTTGTATTTGCAAATGGTTTCCAGGAAGGCAAGGATGTGGTTGCGAGAGCGAAAACGGGTTCTGGGAAGACCTTTGCATATCTTCTTCCTTTGCTTCACAGGCTATTCAACGAGTCTTTACCTAAGAGCAAGCTTGCTCCAGCTGCTTTAGTTCTTGTCCCGACCAGGGAATTGTGTCAACAGGCATGTTTCTGCCTTGCCCATTTTGATTATTTATATGCTATTGTTTTAATTATATGACTGCAATTGATTCTAATTATATGTTCTGTATAAATAGGTTTATTCAGAAATTATGTCACTCATTGAGTTGTGTAAGGGTCAAGTTCAGTTGAAAGTCGTGCAGTTGACTAGCAGCATGCCTGCCTCTGATTTGGTTCGTCCAATCTTCTCTAGTTTCTTAATCATAGGTTATGTGATGTAATAAATTGAGACCTTTTTCTAATTCGTTAATGACTAATAAAATTCTTTACAGCGGGCTGCATTGGCAGGACGTCCTGATATTGTGATCTCTACACCTGGTTGCATACCTAAATGCTTGTCCACTGGCGTACTGCAATCCAAATATTTTAGTGATTCACTAAGAATTCTTGTACTCGATGAGGTGAGAATTTGATGTTCAGGATTGTATCTTGTGAATTTCAGTTGGACATTTAATTTGAAAGTATATAATTTTTTATGAGCTGAAGTGACAATATACATTGCTAATATTTCATACAAGTTGTAATCAACAAATATAGTAACATTTTGTATTGGGTGGTGATAGTTAGTTTGAACGGATTGGTTTCTTAAAATTTTAGATCCTACAATTGATACCTTACCATTACATTTGTTAATGCCAATGTTCTTCTGTTATGTTATCCGTTTCATTTTTGGGGGACATGATTATTCATATTCTTTGTTGGAAGATCATTGATTCATATTTATTTCCAGGCAGATCTTTTGTTGTCATATGGATATGAAGACGATCTGAAAGCTCTTACAGCTCTTGTTCCAAGAGGCTGTCAGTGCCTTCTTATGTCCGCTACTTCAAGGTGTGTTATGTGTTACTTTTGTTTCTATTCTGTTAGAATTTGGATTATGTTGACTTTTATTATTTTGTCTCATTGTACTAAGACAACCCAACCCTACCCTATCCTTTTATTGATGAATTAATAATCAAGTGCTTTATCACATTGAGGCATTTTATTTATTATAATCTATCATTTTGATGGGTTTCAAATTTCGCTCCTGAGTTTCATTTTTTGTGCTTTATTCTTACACATTAGTCAATGCTACTTATAAGCCTATTCATCACCTAAGTACAACAATTTGTTTCATGGCACCATCCCATTAATTGCATGCGATGTAATTGAAGATTCTATAGTTGCTGTAAACAAATTTAAATGTTTGGCATTTGTCATAACCTATAAAAATAATGTTGTCATTTCTTTATACCCTGTTTTTCAACTCTTAGAGTTCACTGCATTTTGCAATTCTGATATTTGCAGTGCTGATGTTGAGAAATTGAAGAAGCTGATTCTGCACAATCCCTACATTTTGACTTTGCCAGAAGTTGGAGATGTTAAAGATGAGGTTATTCCCAAAAATGTTCAGCAATTTTGGGTAAGAATTCCTATGTGCTTCAGAAATTTTAAAGCGTTGCACCTTTCTGTTTCATTCTCCTTGTGTCCTGCCATGCTTTAAACATTATTGACGTTAGCCGATCACATTCTTATTGGTGTTACTCCTGGACATATTAGCATAAATGGATGTTTGGCATTGTTTGTGGTCCTAACACATTAAATCCAAGGCAAACCTATCCTGTCAACTAATGCAAGCAGCTCATGGATGATAAATTGATAATAGTGCAAAGAGGATATAATATTCAAAATAAAACTTTGGCAGAACTATTTGTCTCAAAATTTTATTGCCTTTTCTAATTTGTAAATGGAGTTGGATTGTATATTGGAATTCACAACCAGTAAATTTTTGTCATGACATTTCACTTTCTATGTCAGAATCCTTTTCATCGTTTACCAATTTGTGATGATTATGCTTCTGGATCTGGGGCTAGATTAGATTATTGTAACTAACTACCTTTATGTTTTTTGTTTCTTATCTGTTTTAGATTTCATGCAGTGAACGGGATAAGTTACTTTACATACTTGCCCTCTTGAAACTCGAGTTAGTTCTGAAAAAGGCTCTGATATTTACTAATACCATTGATATGGGTTTCAAAGTGAAATTATTCCTGGAAAAGGTATTCTCTGTGATGCAACGATTGATTTATATGTTCTTTCTTTTCTTTCAGTTTGTTTTTGGGATACCCTCTTTTGCATTTCTTGATATACCATCATCTATTTTAACAGTTTGGTATCAAGTCTGCCATTTTAAATGCTGAGTTACCGCAGAACTCTCGTCTGCATATCCTCGAGGTATATGTTAATCTTTTGAAACATAATCTGGCTAAAGTCCTTTTTTCTTAAATATAAATTTTAATATGAGAAAAATTTTGATTTATTTTGATGATTTATTCGCATAAAAGATGGTTTATGTTGTCCATCTCCTGACTTATGCATTTAAAAAATGGTGGATTTAATTATTTACAGTCATTAACAAAATTCATAGCTAGTTCTCATATCCTACCTATTATTTTTTTCTCCAGGAATTCAATGCTGGGCTTTTTGATTATTTGATTGCAACCGATGATAACCAAACAAAAGAAACAGAGCAAGTTGACAGTGGTCATGTTGACTCAAGAAAGTCTAAAAGGCATGCCAAAGCAAAATTAGACTCTGAATTTGGAGTAGTGAGGGGCATTGACTTCAAAAATGTGCTCACGGTAAGCTAAAATGATTCTTCACAAGCTGATGGATGTGGCCATCTAGTTTCCTTTTTCTTTTTCCCCTTTTCTTTGAAGTAGCTTCATACTTCATAGCAGCTGTAGTTACGTTTTTCAGGTTATTAATTTTGACATGCCTCAAAATGCTGCTGGGTATGTACATCGAATTGGACGTACTGGAAGAGCATACAATACTGGTGCTTCAGTCTCTCTGGTCAGTTATATTGTCAAAATTAACATTTAATTTTGTGGATGGAGCAAAACTTTTGCACGATGGTTACTGGTATCTATCTAGTAGTCATATAAACACTTGATATTAATTGATGATGATTGGATCTCACACAAGGCTTTTCGCTAGTATTTTTCCTTTTTCTCACCTTTGGATATTCCAATAGAATGGGGATGATAACTCAAGAATTAATTGTAGCTTCCCGTTCCTCTCATCCCTGATCCCTTTAGGACCTTTTGACTGGAATGTTAAATAGATCCACGGGTAGGTTTTTATCAGCATAATTTCGAGGCAAGGGTATCTAAAAATACATGCTACACATTTATCTCCTTCAAAATGCATTCATGATTCGTATACTTTGATATTTTACAATGCATGATTTGTAATTGCATGTCTCACTTTGTCCTTTCGTTTATTTGAGGAATTTGTATTATTTTTCTTGAATAAAATATGTGCATAATGCTGATGATCATGGTATTGGATATATGTTTCTTCATTGTAGTTTGTACGCATCTTTTTTTCTTCTAACTGCATGTTTCCTTAACAGGTTTCAACAGATGAGATGGAAATCTTTGAAGAAATAAAATCCTTTTTAGGGGATGATGAGAACAAGGACTTGAGCATTATTGCACCATTTCCTTTGCTAACTAAGAATGCGGTGGAGTCTTTACGATATAGAGCTGAGGTGATTTTCTATTCTGCTTTCTTATACACTATTTTCCTTTGGATTATATTTGATTGATCAAAGTCTTTCAGTGACTTTGTCATGTTGATGGAAACATGGCATAAATATGTTGCCATGAAATAATTTTTCAGCTGTATATTTGTAAATTATGGACAACATCAAATATAGGTGTGTCAATTTTCTGGCACCAATGTGGGAGAGAGAAGAGTTAGGCATCAACCTTCTTCCTATGAATGTTGGTAAAGATGGTGATAAAGAGGGAGAACATAAATGCAGAATATTGACAAAAGAATTATGGTAATAGTAACTACAACCTGATCTTTCTTTGTCTACCAAATCTCTTGCTTAATAGGCAGGCAAGAAACTCCTCTCCTCTTCTGATGCACTACAAGTAATAGAATATCAGAAATTGCTGCTTGCTAGCTTTCTTTGGACCTCCCTTTCACCCTAGAAACTATAGCCTTCAAAGACAACTGTTTCTCTAATATTTACACTTTATTAACTGCATAAAAATGAACATACATAGGTTTCCTTTTGTATTTTGTCCTGAGCAAATCTTTAGATCAATTCATGCTGTGAATTATTTGATTGTGTTAGATGTGATATCTAGGTGAAGGATGTTCAAGTTATGTGGTGATTATTCTATCTATTCTTGTTTTCACTTATGCTGGTGTTTTCGATTGCCTTGTACAAAATATTTAGACTGTGGGGCAAGGATCTATCACACGAGAAAGTACGTAGGGTAGTGAATGCCAGGGGACTTATGAGTGAGGTTGACATTTGCAGGATATTGCAAAGAGTGTGACAAAAGTTGCTGTCAGAGAATCTCGGGCCCAGGACTTGAGAAATGAAATTCTCAACTCTGAAAAGTAAGCAACTGTTGTCCATTTCCATCTAGAATTTTCTTTTTACTTATAATATACTTCTGATTATTATGAAGACACTAGTTGAATTGGTTATTGATATGTGATTTGATAGTGTTTACTTTGACATGCTTCATTGGACTATTGTAAATTGGGTATTCCATTGTTGATTCTCTGTTTCACTAATGATATACGTCATTTAATGCAGGTTAAAGGCTCATTTTGAAGTTAATCGTAGGGACTTAGGTAAGGAAACTATGGGTTAGCATGAGTATACCATTTTTTTGGGTTCAACTTTAGATATCCCTATTTTCATGTATATCTTAACACGTGAGAATCCTTGAGCAGATCTATTGAAGCATGACAAGGATCTAAGCAAGAAGCCGCCTGCACCTCACCTACGTGATGTGCCCGACTACCTCTTAGATCCAACAACACAGGAAGCCTGCAAGATGGTGAAGCTTGCAAGAGCAGCAATGGGAAATAAAACCTCTTCTCGTGGCCAGGGACCCAGGAGAAAGTTTAGAAAAAGTGATCCTCTCAAAAGTTTCTCTGCTAAGGTATATACATGGCTTCTTCTTTGTACTTAAATCATTTGTCAATTATTAATTATGCCATATCCAATTCGTGGTTCCATTTCATATTAAACTTGCCATCAAAAAGCAAATGCTAAGATAGTTTGTAATGACTTGATCTCAGGCACCCAAGAGAAGTCTCAAAGTTGGAATGAAAAGAGGGGGCAGAAATGGTGACGAGAGTCGTAAACGTAAAAATGAAAAATTGGTTTAATCTTTTTGTAGCCAAAATTTTCAATCAGGGGTTAAAATCAATCAACTCCTACAGTTTTGTATTAGTTAATGTATGATGTCCTGTTTTTCTTCAAAATGACTTTCTACAGAAATTAAGTATGATTTCTATAGTCATTAGTTAACGAAGGAGAAGGCGTTTATTTCTGATTCTCCGTACATTTTTGGATTCCCATTGAGGCCGCAACAACTGCGGGTATCCACAATACAATATAATATAAGTCGTTTCATGAAACTGTATTTGAGTTAAGGGACAAGAATTTTGGATGAATTTAGAGTAACCTGAACCACAGAGGTGACCATAATAAATAAAGTCGGCCCCAAAACACAGTTGTCGGGCTTGCCCACAAAAGTAGTGTCTGGGAACTTACAGTTGTACAATGTTTGTTGGATGTTATTATTGACATAGCTGGAAGTGCTATCATTAGCTCGCCGAAAGTAAATGAAATATTTCTGTTAAAAAAATAGAACTATATTTCTAAAATATTATGTACATAAATAAAAGTAAATTTAATACGGTGTTAATTTAAATTTACAAAAAAAATTCTGAGTGAAACGGATTAATAAAAAGCTGTCCGTTGTGTTTTTTTAAGAAGTTAAGTGATAGATTGGAGGTGATATCTGATTAATTTCTAATAATACGGATTCACATAATACCGTCCTTGAATTTATTGTATAACTATTGATCGATTCGAATCTAATTCCTTCTAAGCAGCCAATCTCTAAGCACAAAAATGTACATGCTTCTGTCTCCATTGAATCAATGGAATAATTGATTATAAAATTAAAAATTTGATAAATAATCAAATAAGTTAAATGAAATGTGCTTTGACCAAATATCAATATAAAAATATATGAGTTTTACCAAAATTTAATATTATTATATATTTTTATTATTTTAAAACAAACCAAAAATATTATAATATTAAACAGACCCTTATAAAAATGTTGAAAATATAAAATCTTTTGTAATTTTTTTTGTATAATTAATATAATAAAATTTTATGTAATTTTTTTATTTTGTAAAATTTATATATTTTTATACTATTATTTTGTACCAAACAATTTGATTCCCAAATAATTTTGATCGCACAAATTCATCCGGGCAATTCCAAGTCCACTACCACTGTTTAATTAACCAAATAAAAAATTTATACAAGACATTATATGACGTAACATTGAATTTTATACCGAAGTTCTTGACTTTTCAATTCTATCATTGCAGTTTGATTGCAAGAGACAGTAGCATTACGTTTTTGACTTCTTTATTTATTATCATCCACGCAGTCTTGATCTGAACCATGGATGATGGATGTATCCTTGTAATTAAAAAAAGAAAAAAGACAAATACAAACAGTTTTAAAATATTATAGATACTTTTTTATTTTTTTTTAGATAAATCTCATAATTTTTTTTTTAAAAATGTTTTCCAGATAAATATCTTATAAAATTTAAAATTAATAATAAATATTTTTTATAATATTATTCTTTCGGTTAATTGTCTTTTTTATAATATGATTATTATTATACTCTTAATTTTTATAAAAACATGAATTTTTGAGAGTTTTTTTTTTAAATAATAGAATTAAACTTTACTTTTTAGTAAATCTTAAAGATGTACATGTCCATTACCTGTAATATTAATTATAATTTGTTGTTATTATTGTTATCATAACAATTTTGTAAATGTCAATTTTGAAATAATTTGTTATAATTAAATTAAAATTTGACAGTAGTTATAAAAATTTATTTTCAATATTAATACTCTTATAATAAGCAATTGACAAATAATATTAAAAAAATAATAATAATGTAATGATGTTTATAAAATAACATTTTATAAATATTATAATTTTATTAATACATTATTATATTATGTTATGTGATAATAAAAATATTTTTTTTATAAAATTTTAAAATTTCAAGATTCAAAAATTTAAAAATCCACACTTTTATAAAAGTTAAAGGTATAATAATAATTATATCATAAAAAATAATTAATTAAAAGAATGATATTGTAGAAAGTATTTATTATTATTTTTAAAATTTAGGGATATTTATCAAAAAATAAAAAATAAAGAACAGATATAATTTTTTGAAACCGTAGAAAGTAAGAATGTAAGAAAAGTTATTTATGACTTACCTGAACTTATTTTGATAGATATTTAAATTAAATTTTAAAACAGTCAGTCCAGTTTGAGTTTGAGTTTGAACAATTCTTTAAATTAAGTTTGAGTATAATAATATTTAAATAATTAAATTTACGAATTTAATTAAGTATTTATTATTTTATATAATTTTAAAATTTTTTTATAATAATAATAATATATTATAATTACAGTTAAAAAAATAAGTATTTAAATATACTGAAATCGAGTTTGAATATATCAATTATTTTAAAGAATTAAATTTAAATATAAAATATATAAATTTAATTAATTTAAATTTAAATTTAAATTTTTTAAATTAAGTCAACCTCAAATAATTTGTATGTCATCTGAGTACAACTTGATTACAATGGGATTTATCATTTTCCTTAAAAAAAAAAAAAAAAATTTGGACATATAAGACATTTTTCAGTGCAGCGTCCTGTTTTAGACTAAGCGTTAGTCAAAAACTCAAAGTCACGTGCTTTCATATTTCCATAGTCTTACGTGTAAACATATACTTTCCA
The DNA here is from genome assembly GCA_035221805.1 of Trichilia hirta. Taxonomy (NCBI): domain Eukaryota; kingdom Viridiplantae; phylum Streptophyta; class Magnoliopsida; order Sapindales; family Meliaceae; genus Trichilia; species Trichilia hirta. Next base: position 4,287,116 of record JAWDEX010000020.1, read on the forward strand.
CATTTGTCGTTATTTTCCGGTCAATAAAGCCAACTAAACCCACGAGTGTTTTAATTGTCTTGGCCTCCACTCTGATGTACATTAATTTAATACATATTCATTTATAACAACTGACAAGCTCACTCAGGCATTGGAATTGTGATATTTTTATTGTAATATAAAAATAAAATTAAAAAAATTTAATTCTATTAATTTTTAATAAAATTTCTACATTTTTATATTAATATTGAAAATTTTTGTCCTATCATAATTATATCTTAAAAATTATGACTTCATAATATTAAAAACAATATTTACAGTCTTATATTTAATATTATTTTTTTATAAACTAAATAAAATAATTATAAGAATACTAAAGTTATAACTAATATATAAATATTTATTTATTGAAATATTAAAAAAATAGATGAAAAAAAATACTTAACAGATAAGAATAAGCTCTTAATAATTATTAATACTAATAATTATATATTGTAAATTAAAAATTAGATTATTTGATTGCAAACAAAATCCACAAATATATGTATGTATAGGCGAAGGATGGGAATGCGGACTCCAGAGCGTGGGGGACACTCAACTCCACCGTTTTTATTTATAAATTATTTTTCAAATTTCATTGTGTGACATAAAATAAAAAATAAAATTTATTATTATATAAATATTTATTATTTTTATTTTAATAAGAAAATATTAAAAATTATAACAAAAGAAGTTAAAGAAAAAAAATGATTTTATGGTGTACATATATGCATCCTAGCCCCTGCCTTTGTTATCATGTCCAATCCTATCGATTAAGTTCCCATTTGGATTGCAAGGCTCTAATATCTTAGAACCCGAAATTAAGATTCACCATGATTCCTTGTATTTATGGGACAATATTTGTATGATTTAAAATATTAAAAAGTAGGGGTAGAATTCAAGCCATCATATTCTATACACAAATATTACATAAATTTTTTATTAGATTAATATGTTTTTAATAGTTGAGATTCATTTTAACATATATAATTAATATATAAGTGAGATATGAGATATCATATCATAACGTTAGATATCTAAAATTTTTATTTTAAATAATTTGATAAGTAAAATTATAGTTATCTATTCTTAAAAAATTTTAAATTATTTATTCTATATTTTAATTATTTAATTATATGTTTTATGATTAAAATTTAAGATGTTTAATATTATATTTTTAATAATATTAATAATATAAATTTATTATATAAACTAATACGATAATATTATTTAATTATTAAATATCTCATATAAATTTTCATTTATCTTAATAAAAATATAAAATTTGTATTATAATATTAAATTAATTTATATAAAAATTTGTACCTTAATAGTATTCTCTTGAATATCATTTGATTGCATTCCAAGTCACAATGGCCATTCGTACATGTATCTTCACAGAGTTAGAGGCTGTCGTGCGTGCAAGTAGTATGTATATAAGACAAACAATGTTCAACTAACGTGGGGCGGCGTTAAATTTTCACGAACAAGACCCAACGAGATAATCCAACGTCATTTTAAGTTATAGGACTTGGGTTATTGTAAGGTACATCTAATTCTATCATACATTCTTTCAACAATTTTTTTTGCCCTAATTCTATAATGTTATAAAACCTTATAAAACTATAACAAAAAAATAATCACACTCACAAATAAATCGTAATTATTTTATTTTCTTTTATGTTAAATATTCAAATAATTTTATATTAAAATAGTTTTTGCGTGTATATAATTCTCAGTCGTTGATATAAATTATTATGTATGATAGTGTCATTATTAGGTATCTTATTTTTATGTTTTCATATATACAAAAGAATATTTATTATAATAAAAAAATAAAAATTTATAATACTACTACTATAATAATATAAATTTATACAAAAATTTATAGTTTTAATATTATTATTTATAGAAAATATAATTTAAATATAGAGTAGTAGTTCATTGAGCTGGTAATTTTTTTGTGAATGTTACAAAATGAATGATTTATATAAAGATTTATATTTTTAATATTATTATCTATGTTAAAAATTATTTAAAGATGGATTAGTAGTTGATTTAAGTGATAAAAGTTTTTGAATAGTATCCAAAAAAAATCTTGAATTGAAATTTTGATCACACCTTAGAATATGTTTGTT
>JAWDEX010000020.1:4289371-4306605 GCA_035221805.1 Trichilia hirta
AGATGAGTCAATTTATGCCTGATTATTAAGTTTAATTATAGCCTTGATGATTAATTTCAAGTATGTCAGGAATCTCACTGTGATTGAAGATTATCGAGTGAGCTCAAACCCTACAAAAAATTTGAGGTATGCTTAGTTCTTTTTTTTTTATTTTTTTTTTTATATTTTTGAAATATAAGTGAGGTGTGAGCACTCTTATTTTCTTCTTCTTTTGATATGGATTTTCAGAAGTTTGTCTATTACTGATATTTCTTAGGGTCCATTTTTTTTCTTTCACTTAAATTCTTCCTCCTTTCTTGACTATTATTGGGTTTTTTTCTTTTTCTTTTTTTTCTAATAGTAGGATCACCAATCAATGACAATGTATAAACCAATTCAAACCAGAGGCTTCAGGTGAATAACTATCAATATTGTGATGTTTCTTCTCGTACAAATTGTAATTCATTTTCTTAGCTTTTCTGCTCTTTACATTAATATCTCCTCTCTCTCTCTTTCTACAATGCACACTGGTAAAAGTAAGAAATTGGTGGTGACTATGATATTCCTGAAACTAGGCACATTTATTTAAAAATAAAATGTACTTTTACACAATTGAATTTCTAGTGCTTTGCAAATGTGAGCTGGTGGGAGAGACCCAAACCCACCCCATCATGCCATTGTTATTGTCCATTTCTAACTACACTTTTATTTAAGGCAGTGGTTCCCTCTGATCATGCCAACATTCTCGTCAGTTTTGCCGGGCATTTATATATCTAACTGGGTTTTGTTTTCCGAGTTCAAAAGTTCACCAACAAAGTTACATTTACTAACAATAAATTGAGATGATATTAACATAATATTTTATTAATGTTTACGCCGTTAATAACTGGTTAAATTTTTTAAAATTCTATATCATGTGGTACAAGTGGTGACTAATGATCAAGTCCACATGTGTGGTCTTGATGATTCGTTGGAGATGGAAGCAGCGGGTCGCATTATTGGAGTCTGTGGGTTCGTTACTCTGGGTTCTATGTTCTAGGCAAAAGGACCTTTCGTTTGTTTAAATTTTTACATTTTTAACTTTTGTAATTATATTTTAACCCTAGGTGAATAGGGTAGGATGATAGGTTAACTTTGTTGTTTTGTATGATGAATTGAATTGAAGTTGGCCATCACACTCTGCTTGAGTTATTGTGCCCTTAGCATTAAATTTATTTGGACTTTGTCCGTTTAGTTGGTAACAAATAATAGCACTTATCTGAATGATTCCACGAAGGAAATTCGAGGCATGAGAAAAAGTTTGGCATCTTTTACTATTTCTGTGAAAATAAATAAATAAATAAAAGCATAGAAATTTTTTCATATTATGCTGTAATCTCAGAAATTTTGTATTTGTTTTCAAAAAAATTATACCATTTGAATAAACTAATATCTACAAATTTAAAATTAAAATTGTTGTTCCAAAAAAAATTAGGAAAATTAAATAATTAATCATGTTAGACGAATCCATTTAGGCAAAAATCCTGGAATATGCAGTTGCCACTTCGGTTGTATATAAATTGATGAAATCTGTTTTAATGAAGCAACCAAAATAGCATTCCAATTTTATCCACAACACTATGCAATCCCACATTGGTCCTCCCGGTAATAAAAAACTAGTCCTGATCGAACTGTTATGACTAATTGCAAAATTCAACATACGCCGAAAGCATTGATGGTCAAAAACGTGCTATCGTTCCTCATAGTAATGATTCCCCGAGAATGGCATGCGATGTCAACGTGCTTTTGCGCCCACCACCATTACCCAATTAATTCGTAATGGTTTTTGTTATGCTTGTTGGTTCTCTCTGAGGAATTTTTGAGGGAATTGCTTATAGCTCTTGGCTTCTGGCTTCTGGGGCTTCTGCTTTTCTTTCAGAATCACAAGAGATGTGCATTCACTTTCAATGCCATAAAGCCTTCAATACGGCTTCTTGAAATGGGCGTGTGACAGTAATGGTTCTATTGTATTGCCAACTTCATTTAAACTTGCCCTACTTCTATTGATGATCAAATTTGCTCTTTAAATTCCATTCCTGATTGGGATTTTAATAATCAATGAAATTCCAGTAGCTATTTTATTATTTTGAAATCGCATACAAAAGATATTAGAAGAAAAAGAATCTGGCTTGATGGATGGTCAGCTGTGGTGTGATAGAAGTTGGGCAAAATAAGTGAATAACAATATAATTGTTGTTGCTTTCCGAGTGCTTTATGGTCGCTTTGTAAGTAGAATCTGTTTTCGATGTCGAGCTTTTATAAATAGAAATTTTTGAACTAAAATTTATAATAAAAAAGTATTGTTTGTTTAGTTGTTATAAATAAATTTTAGTAAAAATTGCATAATTAATTTAATAAATAATTTTTTAATTATTATGTTAAAAGAGAAATAGGATAAAATTTTTAATGTAAGTTGAGGATATTTTATACAATTTAATCTTTTAAAAAAATAAAAAAATTCTATTACCAATCGCTTAAATTTTGGGCTTTTTTAATAAAAACAAAATAACTTTTTCAATTACAATCAAATGATATCAAAAAATTAAAAAAAATTTGATATTAAAAAAATTATTTTAACCAGTAAAAAAATTCAAATTAAAAGGGTACCTAATGGGCTCGTTTGAAGAAATTTTAAAAAATGAGACGATGAGTAAAAGAAAAAAGAGGTGATTATTAATTGTTCTAATCTTACTTTTAGTAAAGGAGTGCTCTCTCTTTTACTTAGAAGATATAATTAGTGTTTGAAAGTCGCAAGAAAATACTGAAACGAAAATAAATATATATATTTAAATAATATATTTTATTTTTTATAAGTAAAAGTAGGTAAGTATACAAACTAACAATACAAATATTTTACAAATTAATATAACTATCTTTTATTTTTAAAAATTAAATAAAAATAAAAAATAAATTATATAAAATATATATTAAAAATATAATTTTATTTTTGTATAAAAGTAATTTATATAAAAATTTGTATCCTTAATAATATTTTTTAATAAATAAATGTAAGTATCAATTTATTTATTTTGTTGTTTATTTGAGAAACAAAACATATAGGGAACCAGTCATCTTGGCCCTTTTAAAATGTTACAATATATGCATATTGTAAATAAAATTTATCAGATCAGATCAGATCATATTCTATTTTTAAATATTATTAAATAAAAATAAATTAAACCTATTTCAAGCTTTTGATTAGGGATGCATCCAGAACTTTTTTAAGATGGGCTAATTTTCAAAAATGCTTGTTCATGAATCTAAGAATTTTTTAAAAAAAATTTTTTGATAGTCAACTGATAATAAAAATAATTTTTTAAGCAATTTAATTTCATTTGTTTTTAAAAGGAAAGAAATAAAAAATTATAAATATAGAAAAAAAAAATAAAAATAAAAACTTAGCTTTAATCTAAGAATTTGCAGAAAAAAATAAGTATAATTTATTATTATTATTTTTTTATTTTATCTAAGAATTTGTAGGATGAAAGACTTAGAGAAAGGAGGTCAATTAGTTTTGACGTTTATTTATACATTATATTTTCATCACGAATGAGACGTGGGTCCAAAATTATCAACTTTTTTAAATTTAATCAAATTAAATTTTAATAATTGGGGTTTTATAGAAATGAAATGTATTTGTAATGGAGACCAAAGGATATTTTTAATAGTAAAATATTAAATTATAAACTATAAAACATTTGAAAATTTTATAATTAAAAAAATTAATAACAATATTTAATTTTTTAGTTTTTATTTTTGAAATGATTAGATAATTGATTATGAAATAATCAAAATCATATGTAACTAAATAACAAAAGTTTATTTTAATTATTTTAATAAAAATTATAAATTTATTTTAGTTTCATGTATTTTCTATTTATTTCTTCCTTGTAATTTCCGGTTAAAAAATAAAATCGAAGTAAATTTATTAGCTCTAAAAATTTAAGCAATCTTTTATTTCGCATATTCATTCGATAAATCTTAAAAATTAAATATTATTTCAATTTTTCAGGTATATGCTCATCAAAATTTCATCACATTAAAAAAAACTTTTTTTGTAATCTAAAATAGATATCTTAAAGTTTATAGAAATTTAGAAACATAAAAATTCTATGATCTTGGTGCATGTCTATCAATAGTACTGTTTTGGGCTTGTCATCCCGCAAGACAATGGAAACTGGGTTGGAAAGGAGTTAAGAGATTCGGGCCTTCCTACATTTGGGTCTATCAACCCGACCCACCCGTTACACGACTCCGTCCGTCAGCTTTCTGTACCGTTCACGTGACTGGTTGCCTCTTATTCTCGTGGGTTTCTTCAACTTCGGTTAGCTCTGCATTTTTTTTTCTCCTTTTTTATCGATAAATATTGCAGTTTGTAACTAGGTTACGTACCACGAATGGATTCAATTTTCTGCCACTTACTAGAAAACACGAGTCCATAGACAATTTGATTATTTTGATTAGCATTGATTTGTTTTTGTATTGGCAAATGGTCATCAGGAAGGCAAGGATGTGGTTGCAAGAGCAAAAAGGGGTTCTGGGAAGACCTTTGCACATCTTCTCCCTTTGCTTCACAGGCTATTGGACGAGTATTTAAACAAGAGCAAGCTTGCTCCAGCTGCTTTTATTCTCGTCCTAACCAGGGAATTGTGTCAACAGGCATGTTTTAATCTTTCCCATTTTGATTTTTTATATGCTCTTGTTTCGATTATACGACTGCCATTGATTCTAATTATATGTTCTGTACGTATAGTTTTATTCAAAGGTTATGTCACTTATCGAGTTTTTTAAGGGTCAAGTTCAGTTGAAAGTTGTGCAGTTGACTAGCAGCATACCTGCCTCTGATTTGGTTCGTTCAATCTACTTATTTTTTTAATTATAGATTTTGTGATACAATAAATTGAGACCCTTTTCTAATTCATGAATGATTGATAAAATTCTTTATAGCGGGCTGCATTGGCAGCAAGGCCACCTGATATTGTAATCTCTACACCAGGCTACATACCTATATGTTTGTCCACTGGCGTGCTCCAATTCAAATCTTTTAGTGATTCACTAAAATTCTTGTACTTGATGAGGTGAGAATTTGATGTTCAGCATATCAATAATTTTATCTTGTGAATTTCAGTTGGATTTTATGACAGTTACTTTGAAGTTTTCCTTACATTTGAAATTACTAGTTAGTTTCGATGAGATCAAGTGACTATATACTTTGCTAACGTTTCATACAAGTTGTAAAATAATCAACAAATAGGGTAACACATCGTGTTGGGTGGTGATAGTTTGTTTGAATGGATTAGTTTCTTAAATTTAGACCTTATGATTAATCCCTTACGGTTACATTTGCTAATAGCAATGTTCTTTTGTTATTGATTATGATTTCTCTCTTGACCATCTCATTGTTTGGATATGATTATTTATATTCTTTGTCGGAAGATCATTGATTCATATTTATTTCCAGGCAGATCTTTTGTTGTCATTTGGATACGAAGATGATCTGAAAGCTCTTACAGCTCTTGTTCAAAGAGGCTGTCAGTGCCTTCTTATGTCTGCTACCTCAAGGTGTGTCACATGTTACATTTGTTTGTATTCTATTTAAAAGTTGGATTATGATGACAATTATTATCTTGCCTCATAATTTTAAGTCAACTCAACCGTACCCTATCCTTTTATTACCGAAATAATAACCAAGTGCTTTATGACATTAAGGTAATTTATTTATTACCATCATCTACCTTTTTGATGGGTTGCAATTTCACTTCAGGTTTTCATTTTCTGCACTTTATTCTTACACATTAGCCAATGCTGCTTATTTACAAGCATATTCATCAGCTAATTACAACAATTTTTTTCATATCACCATCCTACTAATTGCATGCAATGTAATTGAAGATTCTATACTTGTTGTAAACAAAATCAACTGTTCAGCATTTGTCATAACCTATAAAGATTATGCTTGTCAACTCAGAGTTCAATGCATTTTGTGATTCTGATATTTGGCAGTGCGGATGTTGGGAAATTGAAGAGCTGATTCTGCACAATCCTTACATTTTTACTTTACCAGAAGTTGGAGATGTTAAAGATGAGGTCATTCTCAAAAATATTGAGCAGTTTTGGGTAAGAATTACTATGTCCTGTGGGACTTTTAATTCTATTGCATCTTTCTGTTTCTGTTACCTTATGTTACTATATTTGGCCTATAATATCCTGACATGTTTGAATCATTGTTGGCGTTAGCCAATCACATTCATATTGGTATCAATCTTGGACGTACTACCATAAATGCATGTTTGACGTTGTTTGTGGTCCTGCACATAACACATTAAACCTAAAGTAAGCCTGTCCTGCCAACCACTGCAAGAAGCAGCTTATGGATGATAAATTGAGAATAATGTGACGAGAATGTAAGAAGTGATTAATGCTCAGCTTACTATCAATATTCAAAGCTAATTTTTGGCAGAACTATTTGTCTCCATTTTTTATTGCCCTTCTTAATTTGTAAATGGAGTTGGATTGTATATTGAAATTCTAAACCAGTACATTTTTGTCACGACATTTTAATTTCATTTTCCATAAAAGAATCTCTTTCATTGTTGATCAATTTGTGATGACAATGAATCTGTGGTTTATTGGTTTATCTGGATCTGGGGCCAGATTAGATTATTACAACTAACTACCTTTATATTTTCTGTTTCTTATCTGTTTTAGATTTCATGCAGTGAAAGGGATAGGTTACTTTACCTCCATGCCCTCTCGAAACTAGAGTTAGTTCAGAAAAAACTCTGATATTTACTAATACTATTGACATGGGTTTCAGATTGAAATTATTCCTCTCTAAATTGATTTACATGTTCTTTCTTTTCTTTGAGTTTGTTTTCAGGATACCTTCTTTTGCTTTTCTTTATGTAATTGTCATCTATTTTAACAGTTTGGCCTCAAATCTGCCATTTTAAATGCTGAGTTACCACAGAATTCTCATCTGCATATCCTTGTGGCACACTTCAATCTTTTGATAGCTTAATCTGGCTAGAGGCCTTTTTTCTTAAATATAAATTTTAAGTTAAGAAAAATTTAGATTTTTTTGATGACTTGTATAAAAGATGGTTCATGCCGTCCATTTCCTGATGTATCCATTTGAAAAATGGTGTGTTTAATTATTTACAGCCACCAACAAAATTCATAGTTAGTTCTCACACCCTACTTGTTTTTGGCTCCAGGAATTCAATGCTGGGGTTTTCGATTATTTGATTGCTACTGATGATAGCCAACCAAAAGAAGCATAATAAGTTGATGGGGGTGGTCATATTGACTCAAGAAAGTCTAAGAAGCACACCAAAGCAAAATTAGACTCAGAATTTGGAATAGCGAGGGGCATTGACTTCAAAAATGTACACATGGTAAGCTAAAATGATGCTTCACAGGCTGAGGGATGTGACCATGACCATCAATTGTCTTTCTTTTTACCGCCTTTTTCTCTTTTTTCTATTTTTTTTAAATTAGCTTCATACTTAATAGCTGTTGTAGTTGCGTTTTTCAGCTTATTAATTTTGAAATGCCTCAAAATGCAGCTGGATATGACCATCGAATTGGACGTACTGGAAGAACATAAAATACTGGCACTTCGGTCTGTTTGGTCAGTTTCATTGTCAAAATTAGTGTGTAATTTTGTGGATGGAGCAAAACTTTTGGTGAATGGTTACTGGTGTCTGTGTAATAGTCATATAAACATTTGATGATGATTGGATCTCATGTAAGACTTGTTGCTGTTATATTCCAATAAAATGGGGATGGTAGCTCAAGAATTAATTGTATTGTTCCCTTACCACTCATCCTTCAGGACTTTTTGACTGGAATGTTAAAATAGATCCACAAGTAGGTTTATCAGCATAATTTTGAGTTAAGGACATCTAAAATCACATGCTACACATTTATCTCCTTCAAAATGCATTCATGTTTCTTAAACTCGGTTTGAAATTTTATGAGTGTGAGATTTGTAATTTCATATCTGACTTTGTACTTTGGTTTATTTAGGGATTTTGTATCTCTGTTTTTCTTAAATAGAAGATGTGCATAATGACGATCATCATGATATTGAATCATTTGTTCTTCGTTGTAGTTTATACATAATCATTTTTTCTTCTAACTGCATGTTTCCTTAACAGGTTTCTACAGATGGGATGGAAATCTTTGAAGAAACAAAATCCTTTTTAGGGGATGATGAGAAAAAGGACTCGAACATTATTGCACCATTTCCTCTATCAACTAAGAATGCAGTGGAGTCTTTACGATATAGAGCTGAGGTGATTTTCTTATTCTGCTTTCTAATAAACTATTTTCCTTTGGATTATATATGATTTATGAAAGTCTTTCAATGACTTTGTCATGTTGTTGATGAAAACATGGCATAAATATGTTGCCATGAAATAATTTTTGAGCCTTATATTTGTAAATTATGATAACATGAGATATATGTGAATTGATTCTGTGGCATCAACACAGGAGAGAGAAGAGTTGGGCATCTTCCTTTTTTTTAATGCAGAATTTTGAAAAAAGAATTGGGGTAATAGTAATTACAACCTGTTCTGTCTTTGTCTACCAACTCTCTTGCTTGAGGGGTGGGGGTTCGGGAGGTGGTGGCGGTAAGAAACTTCTTTCTCTCGATGCCGTATTAGAAGTGACAATTTGGGTCATGATACGATTATTCGACATAAATTCGATACGATTAAACAAATTTGTATTTAAAAATTTTGACATAAATAATAATCGAGTTGTATGCATGTCACATAATTAATAATCGTGTCAAATTCAAGTTTAACGAATCTGTTTATGACATGATGAAGATACAATTAATTAAATGAATAATCGTATTTAAATAAATTATCTTACTTAAACAAAGAATCATTTAGTGTGGTAATTTTATTTATTAATATTTGGATATTTATGTTACATTTAAATAAATAGATAGTTAAATAGATTAAATTTTATATTAATTAATTAAATAAGTTAAATGAATTGTATCGAGGTGACGACTCAATTGTATCGTATTGTGTCAACTGTTAAATAAATAGACAATACGATTATGACACGAATAATAAACAGCTGATATAATTAATAAATGGGTCGTATCCGGATTAAGGATTCATGACACAATTAATAAATAAGTTGGATTCGGATTGATTCAAAAAATACTATAAGTTTATTGACACGACACGAATAGAACGTGATTATTCAAATTGCCACTCTTATGCAGTTTTCTTTGGTGCTGAAGATGATATTACAAGTTTATTGACACGATTATCCGAATATTAGAAATTGCTGCTTGCTAGCTTTCTTTGGACCTCCTTCTGCCCCTAGAAACTATTGTTCCTGAAGATAATTGTTTCTTTAGTATTTACATTTTTTTAACTGCATAAAAATGAAAATACCCATGTTTCTCGGTGTATTTTTTCCTGAGAATTCCTTAGATCAATTCATGCTGCCAATTCTTTGATTGTGTTAGATGTGATATCTAGGTGAAGGATGTTTGGGTCATTTTAATGATTATTCTATGAATTCTTGTTTTCTATTAATACTGGTGTTTTCAATTGCCATGTCCAAAGTATTTTGGCAAGGTATTTCAAAAAGAAAAATACAAAGTATATTTCTTATATTATATACCTATTTAATAAGGTATTATTAACATAAATTTAAAAATGAAATTTATAAAGTTGAAGTGAAACTGGAGCAACCAAAAACTAACTTTTATGAAAACAGATGGTCATGGTAGGGATAGCTTCAAAAAGGATGGACCGACTCATATAATAAATTTAATGTCACTTGATTGACTCGAATCGAATTCCTTGTACGCAGCCAAACTCTAAACGTTAAAATTAAAATATACATGCTTCCTTATCCATCGAATCAATCATAATATTAAAAATTTAACAAATAATCAAATAAGTAAGAAGAAATATGTTTTGACCACAATATATATATATATATATATATATATATATATATATATATCAATGAATTTAAATTTGGAGACGGATACTATTAATACAAAAATATATGAAAGCTGTTAAAATTAGTGTTATTAAATATATTTTTAATTTTTTTTTAAATATGCCACAATCGCTATAATACTAAATATACCTTCATAATAATAAAACAAATATAAATTTTATATATTTTTTATATATAAATTAATATAACAAAATTTTATTATTGAGATGTATTTTATATAAATTTTATTTATTTTTATATAGAATATACATTAATTATACAATACTATGATTAATTAATTTGTATGCCGTTCAAGGCAAGTCCATTGCCATAATTTAATTAACCAAACAAAGAATTTAGACGAGACATTATAGTATGACGTCACGTAGTTTTATAGCAAAGTTTTGGATACTTTCGATGCCATCACTGCCCGTTTGATTGCACGTGTAAGTAGTATTACTTTTTTGCCCTCTTTATTATCAGGATATATTTTCGTAAACGTGGTGTTAATCTGAACCATATATCCTAGTAATAAAAAACACTGATGGTCACATTAGAGATTTTGACAGCGATGTGCGATGTCTAACCGTTGGTCAAAAACTCAAAGTCACGTGCTTTCGTATTTCTCATGTCTTATGCGCACACATTCGTCGCTAATTTCTAGTCAATAAAGCCAACTAACCAAACACACTCACTCCAGTCCAGTACAATAGTGTTAATTGCCTCAGCAGCCATCCATGTATTTAAATTCATTTATAACAATTAATAGACTAATGTAGGCATTGACTTAAATTGAAATTGGGATGTTTTTACTGTGATTTAAAAATAAAATTAAAAATATTAAGTAATATTGATTTTTTACAAAATTTGCATATTTTTATATTAATATTTAAAATTTAAAACTTTTATTTTATCATAATTATAATTTAAAAAATATAATACTAAAAGCAACATTAATACTATTATATTATTACTATCTATTTAATATTTTTATAAAAATAATATTAAATATACAAACTTTTTGTATGAATTATTTGTACAGATGATGTGACATAACAATATTAATTATTATAAAATTTATAAAAAAATTTTATATTATAAAATTTATAAAAAAATTTTATATTCCAAATTTTAACGTGATTTCTATTTTCATTATATTTACCAACTTTTTAAACATTATAATTTTAATTATTTAAATTCGAAAATGTCTTTAAATTGATATAAAATTGTTAAAAAAAAAAATACAATAGATCTTAGGTTTGGTTGCCCCTAATAAGTATGATAATGAGACAAGGTTCACCGTGCTAAAATCTAAATGTATTGATATATATTTATAATTCCTTGCATTATTTATCAGTCAAAATTTGTACGACTTAGAATATTAAAAAAAGGGGAATTCCGGTCACCGTATTTTATACCATGTCACATTAATTATTATTATTTACTCAAATAAAAATAAAAATATTGATTGATTGATTGATTCTAGTCTACGATGGCCGTACGTACACGTGTGATCTACAAAGAGTTACAAGCTGGCATGCAAGTAGGATAAACAAACTTCATAAATCGTAGTTCGAGTGTTGAAATTTTCACGAAAAGGACCTAACGGGAATTGTAAAGTATGATTTTAAGTTGGGAGAATGACAGATATCTTATATTTTTTTAGTTGATAATTATTTTTATTTTATATTTTATAATAAAATTTTTTGTTTGAGCGTTGTAATAAAATTTTTTTTTATTAAATTAATTCTTTTAATTTTTTATTTTTGTAATATGATAATTATTATATATCTAATTTTTATAAAAGTATAAAAAATTATAAATATAATTTATAAATTTTTTATCTTCTTTAAAATGTAAATTTTAGTAATTAAATTTTATATATTTTTTAATCATAATTTTTTTTATATTTTATATAATTTTTTAATTTTTATATTTTTATAAAATTAAAAATATAATAATTATTACACTATAATAAAAGATAAAATATTAAGATAATTAATTTAAAAAAATTATTTATCATAACTTTTAAATCTCAAATTTTTGTTTCACAAAATATAAAATAGAAGGTATTTATTATTTAAAAAAAATTATAAAGATATTTTTTATTCTTTCTTTTAATTATAGGACTTGAGTTATTCCATGGTAAATCTAAGTGTATCACACATACTTTCATTTTTTTATTTTTTACTGTTCTAAAAATTTATAAAATATAATAAAAAGTAATATAATTATACTCACAAATAACTCGTTATTATTTTGTTATCTATTTATTTATTTATGGATTAAATATTAAAATAATTTTATATTAGAGTAGTCTCACGTGTATAACTTCAAGTAGAAAAAATTTTTTTGAATAAAAAATAAAAGTATATGAGATTTAGGATGATAATATAAATTTGTTACGTATAGACTGATAGTTGGTCAACCGATTATTTTTTTTAATGTTATAAAATAATAATAATAATTTATATTTTAAATATTCTTTTTTATTTTAACAATAATTTGAATATTGGTTAGTTGTTGATTCAATTGATTAAATATTTTGAATAGCAAAAAGAAATCTTGAATTGAAATTTTGATCAAACATTCGAATATGTTTGAGTTTATTTTTTTATAATATTTTAAAATAGTTTTTCAAGGGCGCGTGATTTTAAACCCCACTAGAGTGTTAACTTTCAATATTACTTCTTTTTCATAAATTTCATCGTAATTTTTATTTTTAACTTATTAATATAATAACTTATAAAATTATTTAGTCATTATTTTTCTAAATTTTTATTATCTATATAATTATTTTATGTAACATAATAATAAATTAAGACATAAAAATTGAAAAGTTATTTCAAAATTTAATTTGTAATTATTAATTTTTTATAGTAAAATTGATATAACAAATTTATAGTTATTACTGTAAAATTTATTTTTTAATTAAAAATATAAACTTTCTTCTTCTTCTTATTATTATTATAAATACATTTTTTTATACATTCTCTATATTAGTTTTATTTTATATTTAAATTAATTTTACTATTAAAATTTTTAATACATGAGAAATAATCATTAAAAAATATTATCGAAAAATTGAAGACACATGAGAATATAAATATAAAGTTTTATATTGTGTTGAAAATAAACTTATTTACCAAATTTTATATATTATTCAACATATGAGCTTTTATTTTAGTTATATAAAATATAAATTTATTTAATTTGTTTATACTTTAAAATATTAAAATTTTAAGGATAAATTTAATTATATTTAAAAATAAAATTAATAATTAATAATTATTTATTTATTTATTTTAAAAAAATAGTACTAAATATACAAATTTTTTTGTGTAAACTAATGTGATATATTATTATTAATTGATAAAAATTATAAAATTATTATAATTATAAGCAATTAATCCTACCATGTCATGTTAGCTTATATAAAAATTTATATTTCAAAATTATTCTTTTAAAAATGATTAGATGGATTTAAAATTAAGAGTCATACTGAATTATTTAATTTTTATATATGGTTCAAATAGCAAAGTGATTTTGTTCATAGGGACCTTTTTGAAAATTACTGGAAACTATGTTTTTCAGGCAACTTTTTTAAAACTCAAGGACTGGAATGTTATCACCCTTGTCATTAATAGAATTGACTTTGACTGTAACCATGATACGATCTGTCGCCACCTAATTATTCCATACACACCAGAATTATCCGCATTGTCAATGAATATACAAAAATGACCCTCGCAATACCAGAAAATCATAGGTACAAAGAAAAACTAGCAACAATGATAATAATGAAATAGAATATTGGGATTGCTGAAAGGCGGAAACTGAAGCAAAAGGTTGAGAAAACTCTCTCTGCATACACGTATGGAGCGTGACATTTTTTTTTCCCATCTCTTTTTCATTCCTTGCCCCTTTCCTTTTTCCACTCCTTTCTCTCTCTCTATCTTTTTTTTTTTTTTTTATTAAATATGTGTTTAGCGTTTAAAAGCAAAAAAAGTATAGAATTAGAAAAAAAATATTTTGTGAAGGATAAAAAATCATTTTAGACTTGATCTGATAAACGGATGTGGATGTGCATTATATAAAGATCAAATGTGTTTAATTATCGTTTTTTTATTGAATTAAATCTGATTAAAAATAATGATGTTGATAGGTAGGTTTTTATTAAAATACATGTGTGATCAAGGCAACATAGTTTAGGTCCATGCAATGCAATAGTGAATTGGAACTGGCCTCACAGTCACAGTCAACAACGGCATGTAAATAAAATAACCAAGAATCAAGATCTACTAATCCATGAATTTTTTTAAAATTTATTTTTAAAATTAAAATCCAATTTTGATTGATAAATATTAAAAATTAAAAAATGTATTGCAGTGTATAATGATTTTTATGTTTTTTTTCCCCAGGCGATCCATGTTGTGGATTTGATTATATATGATTCATTGCTTCAATCTGGTTAAGAAGAAGAAGATGGTGGTTTTGATGGACAACTACATTGTTGGGACTTTCTTTGTCTCGCTTATTGGGTTTCTTATTCTCTTCGTTTTGAGACTTGATGATAAGAAGAAGTCAGAGAAGGAGAACGGAATCCACAAGATCCAAAATGACATTGTTCATAGCTCTTTTAACGACGCGGATTCCGCAACGGAGAATGGCTCAAGCACCGACGTCATCGTTGTAGGCGCTGGTGTTGCCGGTGCTGCCTTGGCTTATACGCTTGGCACGGTAATTGTTTTTCTATATTATTTATATATATTTTTTTAATGTCTTTCTGTCTTTCTGTGATTTAACTATTCAGTGGATTTTGTAGTTTTTTCTTTTTAAATATATGGAACTTATGATTTATCAAACTTGTCTATGATGGGGCATCTGGAAATTTCTTGATGGAGTAAACTGGGAATTTTTATTTTTCATTTGGAATTTGGTTTGTTGAATTATTACTGAAGAAAGTAAACTGGGAATTTTTATTTTTCTGATGGAATCTGGTAAACTGGGAATTTTTATTTTGCTGCTGGAATCTGGTTGGCTGATTTATTACTCATAAAAGTAAACTGGGAAGTTTATATTTTTCTGATGGAATTTGATTGGCTGAATTATTATCCAAGAAAATAAACTTTATCAGTAGCTGGTTGGCTGATTTACTACTTTCGATTTTATCAGTAGCTGTTTGATTCATTTGATTCTTCATGTGTTTATGTGAGGTACAGCTACATTTGATTTGTAAACTTACGAAGATTATGTCATTTTGTTAACTTGATAATTTTTAGATGGTTCAGTGGTTATGTTGCGAGTTTGATGACGCAATCACCACATAAAGGCATAACAATTTGCCTGAACTGGGGTTTTAGAGGTTCATGGTTCTGGGAGATTCCAGTCTCTACGGAAATTTTCTTGTGATGAATGGATTCGGATGTAAGTAATGATATATTGGTTTCATGTAATCAGAACTTAAACAAGAAGTTTGATAATTAGTATACTAAATTTTATTTGGTCATTTCTGGTGGTTGGATTTGTTGGTTTTAGCTGCCATGGTTAGGTGAAGGTAAGAGGAAATCAATAAATTGGGAATCTTTTCAAACGATTGATTATATACACTTGCATAATATCTCTTGTAATGTAATCTAAAATGTCGGTAACTTTACTAGTAAGATTACCCTGTGGATGCCCTGGACATTAACATACTATTTGTATCTATCCATATGGAAGATGTAAACAACTATCTTTCACTCGTTTTGTTAGAAAATATTTATTAGCTGAAGTCTAATACTTCACTAACTGCAGGATGGAAGGCGAGTTCGTGTGATAGAAAGAGATTTGACGGAGCCTGACCGAATTGTTGGTGAATTGCTTCAGCCTGGGGGATACCTGAAACTAGTTGAGCTGGGACTTCAGGGTAGGCATAAAAGTTGATGCATATCTTTTTCTTTGTGCTAGTCTTCAGGAAGATGATATCTTTTAGAGGCTTTAAATATTGTTGTTGTAAACAACGATATTTATGGTTGAGAACTTTGTGGCTTTAGGCTCTAATTCTTGATCATACTTAATACAAGCCTTCTTTCTATCTTACTAAAACACTAAAAACAACATCTTGATGGATCTAATACCTTTGCTTATCATTTTTCCACCTCTAAAATATGGCATCCACGCTTTTTGGTTGCAGATTGTGTGGAAGAAATCGATGCTCAGAGAGTACTTGGTTATGCTCTTTTCAAGGATGGAAGAAACACTAGACTGTCATATCCATTGGAGAAATTTCATGCGGATGTTTCTGGGAGGAGCTTCCACAATGGGCGTTTCATTCAGCGGATGAGAGAAAAAGCAGCTACTCGGCCGAAGTACTCTTTCTTTCGCTTCCAATTGAAGTGATTTTTGATTACTGGTTCCTATACACATTGACTAGTTAGTTTCATCATGAATTTTTCCTTATTTTCATGTGCTATTCAATTCAGTGTACGTTGTTTCTTCTGGCTTTAATTTCCTTGTGCCCTTATTGTGTTCTATTCAATTCAGTGTACGCCTAGAGCAAGGAACAGTCACATCCCTGCTTGAAGATAATGGCACTATAAAAGGGGTTCAGTACAAAACTAAGGATGGTCAAGAACTTCGAGCTTATGCTCCTCTGACAATTGTGTGTGATGGTTGCTTCTCAAATCTGCGCCGTTCTCTTTGCAAACCAAAGGTAAAACTGCCATCTTGTAACTGTTAAATACTCCTGTATTTTGTTTGGCCACCTGTCATATATAAACTAATCTCTGGTGATCACGACATTTCTAAGATGTCTGTAATTTAGTGTGCTAGAAACTTCCATTTTAGAGCTTGCATAATGTTCTACTCTCTCAATTTAGCACGTTCCGCTTTACTCTTTTGAACTGAAAAGCTGAATAGCAATGTTACTTTTTGACAGGTTGATGTGCCTTCTTGTTTTGTGGGTTTAGTCTTAAAGAACTGTGAACTTCCATTTGCAAACCATGGGCATGTCATTCTAGCAGATCCTTCTCCCATATTATTTTATCCTATCAGTAGTACTGAGATTCGCTGCTTGGTTGATGTACCTGGTCAGAAGATACCTTCCATAGGCAATGGTGAACTGGCCAATTATTTGAAGACCAAGGTGGCACCACAGGTATCTTTCAACTTCAATACTTTTTTTTAAATTGTGCAAAGTATTATGAGTTGGCCATTTGTTGGGAGGAATTTCCTATATATTTCATTCTTGT
>JAWDEX010000020.1:4312249-4326864 GCA_035221805.1 Trichilia hirta
AGCTTCCACAATGGGCATTTCATTCAGAGGATGAGAGAAAAAGCAGCTACTCTTCCCAAGTACTCTTTCTAGCCCCTCTGATTGAAATGATTTTTTCTTATTGGCTCCTATACACAGTGACTGGCTCATCATGAATTTTTCCTTATTTTCATGCGCTCAATGTGCTCATTAATTTTAAGTGTTACATTGTTTTTACTGGCTTTCTTCTCCTTGTGCCCTTGCTGTGTTCTATTCAATTCAGCGTATGCCTAGAGCAAGGAACAGTGACATCCCTGCTTGAAGATAATGGCACTATAAAAGGGGTTCATTACAAAACTAAGAATGGTCAAGAACTTCAAGCTTATGCTCCTCTGACAATTGTGTGTGATGGTTGCTTCTCAAATATGCGCCGTTCTCTTTGCAAACCAAAGGTGAAGCTGCCATATATAAATTAATCTCCAGTGATGAAGACATTTCTAAGATCTCTGTAATTTAGTGTGCTAGAAATTTCCACTTTTCGCTCGCATAATGTTTTAGTCTCTCAATTTAGCATGTTCTGCTTAACGCTTTCGTACTGAAAAGCTGAATATCAATGCAACGTTTTGACAGGTTGATGTGCCCTCTTGTTTTGTGGGTTTGGTCTTAGAGAACTGTGAACTTCCATTTGCAAACCATGGGCATGTCATTCTAGCAGATCCTTCTCCCATCTTATTTTATCCAATCAGTAGTACCGAGATTCGCTGCTTGGTTGATGTACCTGGTCAGAAGATACCTTCCATTGCCAATGGTGAATTGGCCAATTATTTGAAGATCAAGGTGGCACCACAGGTATAATTCAAATTTAAAAAATGTTTTTAAATATACAAAGTATTATGAGTTGGCCATTAGTTGGGAGTTATTTGCTATATATTTCATTTTTGTTTCTCATTTCTACTTTGAGTAGATCTTCTGGCTCTTGCAGGGTAATTTACCTTGACATAATTCAAATGAGTTGCTGTTTCAGGTTCCTCCTGAGCTTCATGATGCCTTCATTTCTGCAATTGAGAAGGGCAATATTAGAACTATGCCGAACAGAAGTATGCCAGCTGATCCCCAGCCTACTCCTGGAGCACTTCTGATGGGTGATGCTTTCAACATGCGCCATCCTTTAACTGGTGGTGGAATGACTGTGGCATTGTCTGATATTGTTGTACTGCAGAATCTCCTTAAACCACTCAATGACTTTGATGATTCAGCTTCCCTTACCAAATATCTTGAATCCTTTTACACCTTACGCAAGGTAAAGCTAAATTAGCATGATGATGTTTGTCATCACAGTTTTTGTAGTAAAATGGGTTATGAACCTGTTTTAGGCTTATTATATTGCTGATTCAAATGTTTGGTACATTACAATCCATATTTTTCTTTCTTTCAGCCAGTTGCATCTACAATAAATACGCTGGCAGGTGCCCTTTACAAGGTGTTTTCTTCTTCCCCTGATCAAGCAAGAAAGGAAATGCGCCAAGCATGTTTTGACTATTTAAGTCTCGGAGGTGTCTTTTCATCCGGACCAATTGCTTTACTCTCGGGTCTAAACCCTCGCCCTTTGAGTTTAGTTCTTCATTTCTTTGCCGTGGCGATATATGGTGTTGGTCGTTTGCTACTGCCATTTCCATCACTGAAAGGCATTTGGATTGGGGCTAGATTAATATCGGTATGTATCATCTGTCCCTTATAATCAATGAGATAGATCGCATGGAGTCATGAAATATTGATTATAATTGGTGTTTTTTCAGTTTCTTGAATAATTTTTGTTTTTGCAGAGCGCATCAGGTATTATTTTCCCCATCATCAAGGCAGAGGGAGTTAGGCAAATGTTCTTTCCTGCAACTATACCTGCAGTATACAGAGCTCCTCCTGATGATGATTGATTGATATATCAAAAAGGAATATGGGAAAATTAAATGTAGCTTGGGCTTTGTGCTATAAAGACTACAAAAAAAAATTGGCAGATTTCAAATTTCACTGTTTGATAAAGATGTTCATTTTTATTTGATAATTAATATTTTCTTAATTATCAATATTTTATATTTAAAGTATGTTTTCATGGATACTAAAACATAGTACTACAAATTACTCAATCGAATCTGGTTGCATGATGATGATTCATGACATCAGTGAAGTTGGCTAAGAGACAGGATGGGGAGTTCGTTACCCAGCCATTTGGGTGGTTTGTAAGAACACATTTGTTAATGCTTGATTAGGGTGGATCTATTAATACTATAATTTTTATTTTAATAAAAATTATTATAAAATATTCTTAATATAAATTATTATTAATAACAATATAAAAATATATTTTGGTATCCATTCAAATTCATTTACTTATAATAGTTTTCTATTTTTTTCTTTAATATCAAAATAATTCATCATAAATTTTTATAGTCAACTTATAGAAAAGGAAATTAATTTTTAAAGAATTCAAGTGGTCTAATTTTTTTTATATGTTGATTTTATAAATTATCTTTGTGATTTACAAATTATTTTGAACTCATTCATAATATATGATATCTAATTATAAGCATGTTTTATTTCGATTTAATCAACTATATTTCAGTAACTCTTAGTTTTATCGTTTTTAATGGATGCCTTTAATTTGTTTAATGTTCAATTTTGTTTAATTTGCACAAAAATTCATATTTACTTACAATAATCAGCATAGTGTTACACTAATATGATAATATAACCTTATAAAGTAATTTGTTGAATTAGTTATTATATTAAAAAAATTAGTTGAAATTTCATGTCAACTTAAAATTAAATAAGATAAATATTTTTATGGATATAAAAAAAAAAAAATACATAATAAAAAATTTAATTAAAATTTTTTAAATATTTTAAAAGAGTGTATAAAGTAAAAATTATTTTTTGATTTTACTTCAATAAGAGTGCACATCAAAAAATATTCAAAATAAAAATTGAAATATATATAAACCCACGCTAAAAAAGAAACCTAGCTTGTTAAGTGATAGTGCATGTTTTCTATCCGATGGAGTTTGGGGCAATGTTACTTGCCCTCATGGTGTCAATCCTATCTTTCGTGGGCCTACTGGGCTAGGCAGATAGCGAATAAGTGGTAGGATTGTCCATCCAATGTGACAAAATTTTTATTAAGGTCCATGATACAAATTGACAAGACCCGTCTCCATGTTGTGATACTTTACTATTCTCATATTAATGTCTAAAATGATAAATTTATCGGGAGAAAGATTATAAGTATCACGTAGATTTCTTCTTTTTTTACTATTAATAGTTAACTTTAGCTCAATAAATTCACTATAATAACAGTTTACTGATTATTTGAAAGTACAAAAAGTAATACTAATTTTTTAATATATAAACTTAAATACTTAAATTAGACTTAAAATTAAAAAAAAAAATTTATAAATACAAACTCAAAATGAGTGTATTTGTTGTTGTATTTAACTCTTTTTATAATAAAAGGATACTGATATTTATAATAATTGATGACAAATTCTTCAAAATTTAATGTAAATACTAGTATTGCAAATCCTAAATAATGGATTGGATAATTTAACTTATGTTTCTTGAACAATGGAGAAGCATAAATAATTATCTTTATCCTTTTACATTGCAATCTTTACACAATTTATAGTCTGTTTCTTTTTATCTTAATTTTTAATTGTAAAATTTGCCGATTTTAATTAATTAAAATTATTTTTTTTAATGTAATGAACTTTTTAAGACACTTTTTACTTAAAAAAAGTAACTTTATTGTTTTTGTTGACTTAACTGACTTTTTAAGATATTTTTTTCAAAAATAATAAATTATTTTTTTAATTTAATAAATTTTTAAAAATACTTTTACTTAAAAAATACCTTTATTTTTTTGTCAGAATATTAAAACTTCAAAAGTTTAATAGAATATGTCCACAAAAATATTCTCACCGAAATAATTTATATACACACTTCTTATATAAAATTCTAATATTACATTAAAGAATTATAAAATTTTAAAAATTCAATATAATAAAATAACATAAATATTATTTTTTTATCTTTTTATTTTATTATAATTTAAATTTATCAATGTATCTTTTTTCAAATATAAATTTATCAAGATATATTATAATGAATTCAAGATTTTATTATATATTTAATCTTTAAAATTATAAGGATATAAAAATAAAAATATCAATTTATATTTTTTAACTTTACTAAAAAATAAATAATTTAATACTTCTATTCAGATTTTAAATTAAAAATTCACATATTTAGAATTAAAATTTTTTAAACATCCAATCAAATTAAAAATAAACTCTACCTTAATTTTTAGGTATATGCATATCATAGAGAGGACACTACCCTTGTGACAGCACAACCTAGCCCTTGGTTTTTGATTACGAGAAATGAATCAATTTTTAGTTATTGTTATTTATATATCCTTAAACCGAATAGAACCAGTTAGTAGAAAAATCTAATCCTTTCCTTAATGTAATGAGAAAATATAATATGATAAATTAAATAGCATGCTATAGAAATTAATAGATGATATATGGTATGTATCACTAAATTTTTTATTGCATGTAGTAAATTTTTTATTGTACTTTGGAATTTTTGTGTTACAAACTTTGTTGCATATAATAAATTAGAATTATAACTCAAAAGTAGTTATATGCCATAAATTATAATATAAGAGTTGAAAAGTGTAATGAAAAATTTATTATATAAAATGAAAATTTTGTTATATTTATATCATACATAATTTGTATTTAAAATTGATGTCAATCTAAGTTGGTCGAAATTATAACTAAAAATTATTTTAATATTAACTAAAAAGAAGATATGTTTAAAGAAAAGGGTAAATAGAGACTAGCAAATAATAGAGATTTTTGTGTTTCTTTATCATTGTATAGTGTATTGGCAATAATATACTCATACTAAAATTTACAAGTGTGAATGCAAAAGTCCTTGGAAATTTTAATGAAATCTAATAAACTTTTAGTTTCAAGGGAAAAATTATTATTATTTTTCAATTGTCATTGACAAATGTTGAAATAAAACAACTTTAATGTTTATATATGAAATTATAGTTATAATTTTTTCAACCAACTTTAATGTGTAAATTTTATTAATAATTAGTATTATAAAAATATTTTGTAATGTTGTTTCAAACTCAAACTCTTATTAATCTCGTGATGTTTGCAAAAGACTAAAATTTCAGTGATGATTTAAATTTTTATCTAATAAATACACGCTTAGGATTGATAATTACAATATAATTATAAAAAATATTGATCTTACATACATAAAAATATGTTATACTATCACTGGATCCTAATTCCTTTCCAATATATTCAACTTACAATTATTTATTGTCACTAAAATCTTTAAATTAAAAAAAAAAAATATATATTCAAGTTAGAGTGAGTTGTTTCAGTATTTTAATATTAAATATGAATCAAAAGGGCGAACAAATACATATATTGCTATACATATGGCATTTGAACACCGAATCACTGGTCTGTAAAAAGTTCTCTCTCTTTCCTGCATTTATCTAATTGGCAGTTCTTTTTCCTCACTAGAAACAGTTTTCACCTACGAATCAACAGGAAGAAGAAACTACTGCTGCATTTCTTCCAGTACGATTAGAAAGAGAAAAAAGAATCTACGTTAAACGAGAAACGTCCAATCCTTTTTATCTCGGCTCATTGTTTCAATCTTGTTAAGAAGAAGAAGAATGGGGGATATGATGATCGATCAGTGCATTCTTGGAAAATTCTTTATCTTTCTCATTGGGTTTCTTCTTCTATTCATTTTGTTCCTTAATGATAAGGTTAAGAAGTTAATGGATATCAGAACGTACAAGTTCCAAAATGACATTATTCAGAGATCTGCTAACGACGGTGTTTCCTCAACGGAGAATGGCTGCAGCACCGACGTCATCGTTGTTTGTGTTGGTGTGGCTGGCGCTGCCTTGGCTCATACACTTTGCAATGTAATTTACATTCTTTATTATTAGTTTTCTTTTTTCAAAAAATTGTTTTCTATATGTCTCTATACGAAGTACTGATTGAAATTTGTAGTTGGTCTTGTAATAAAATATGCGGATTTATTATTTATCAGGCTAAAATTTGGGATTAATTCACTCCCTAAGTTTGTGATATTATTCTTTTTCTTTTTTGGTTGAGAGTAACGATCGACTAACTAAAAGCTTTATATCTAAATAAAAGTTAGATCAAAATTTTATGTACAATTCTTAGGACAGTTTTAATAAAGATAGTGCCTTAACACATTTTGTTAAGATTTCTATATTAGGTAAGTTAAATTTTTTAATGCATTAAAATTCATTATTAATTATTATATTAAAAAATTATTATAAATAATAAGAATTTTGCTAAACAGTATTCTTAAAGTATTGGTTAAGAATTTTATATTTATTATTTATAATAATTTTTTGTATTTAATACAGTAATTAATGAGTATTTTTTATATATTAAAAATTATAAATTATCAAATATGATAATATTAACAAGTGCCCTTAGAGTATTATTTAGCAAAACCTAAATAATAAATATAAAAATTTTAACAAATACTCTAAGAATACTCGTTAACAAATCTTTTTAATAATTTTCTTTAACCAAAATAAAACATTCTACTCATAATTTTTGGGAGTAACTAAATTAACTCGAACCTAAATATTCTTTGTATAGATTGTTAAGACAATTTCAATAATTTCTCTAACGACTGAATAACCCAAAACTCCATGTAAAAATTCTTAATACAATTCTAATAAATCAAGAATTCTGTGTAAATTCTTAAAATCATTCTAACAATTTCTCCTAAAAAATAAAATATTCAACTTATAATATAACTGAGTTTTTTTTGAATGCAATTTAATAAATTTATTTACAATAATATTAGAGATATAATTATCTTTTATAAACTAAGATGATAACCGATATCATATAGTTATATTATTGTCACGTACTTTATTTTTTAATTTATTGATAATTAATTTTATATTCCTAAAATTTTCCCATTTATTATTGGAACCAGCCATTTGATTTACTTCATGTCTACCTGAGCTACATCTGGATTTGGCTCGTAAACTTGTACTGATTATGATATTTTGATAACTTGGATTATTTTTATATGGTTCAATGGTTCCGTACTGGTTCTGTACTCGAGAGTCTGATAACATAATCACTACATAACGGTATAAAAATTGCCCTGAACTGGGGTTTATAGGTTGTTCCATCGCATTAAAGAAATTTTCTGATGTTAATTGGAATCGGCCGTAAGCAACCATATATTAGTTTTATAAATCGAGACTTAAACGAGAAGTTTTAAGGTTAATATACTAAATTTATTTGGCCATTTTGGGCGGTTGGATTTGTTGGACTTAGCTAGGGACAAGGGATTTGTTGATTATTTATATAGGGAAATTATTCGCAGAACTCACTACCAACAATTGTACAATATATCTTGTAATGTAATCTAATAAAAGAATAGCTTTACATGTAAGATTAGCCTAAAGATACCCTGCAAATTTACATGTGGGATGAATCTATCCCTTGTGACAGGTGAAAGCCCTAATCAATTATCTTTCACTTTTTTTGTTTCAAAGCGTTCTTTTGCCGAAGTATTGACATTTCGCAAATTGCAGGACGGAAGGTGAGTTCATGCGATAGAAAGAGACTTGAAGGAGACTGAAAGAATTGTCGGTGGATTTTTTCAGCCTGGAGGACACCTGAAACTAGTAGTTTGGTCTTGAGGGCATGCATCAAAGTTGATATGTATCCTTTCTTTTGTATTAGTTGGCTTTAGTTACTAATTCTAGAACTAGTCGGCACTACAATTTACCTTTGGTTATAGTTTTCTAAATTGATCCATGCTTTTTGGGTGCAGATTGTGTGGAAGAAATATGCTCAACGAGTATTTGGCTATGGTCTTCCAAAAGATGGGAAAACTTACTAGAGTATCGTATCCATTGCAGAAATTTCGTGCCAATGTTTCTGGAAGGGGCTTACAAAACCGATGTTTGATTCAGTGGATGAGACAAAAAGCAGTTTCTCTCCCCAAGTACTTTTTTCTGAGTTCTATCCTCTCCGACTTAAGAGTGATTTACTGATTCCCATAGCGACTAGTTAGTTCATCATGAATTTTTTCCTATTTTCACGCACTCAATAATTTTGGGTGCCGCATTGTTTTTGCTGGCTTTGACCTCCTTGCACCCTTTTGTGTTCTATTAAATTCAGTGTACGGCTAGAGCAAGGAAAAGTGATATCCCTGCTAATCGAAAGTGTGGAATATAAAAGCGGTTCAGAACAAAACTAAGGATGGTCAAGAATTTCAAGCTTATGCTCCTTTTACAATTGTGCTGCTTCTCGAATCTGCGTCGTTCTCTTTGTAAACCGAAGGTGAAACTGTCATCTTGTGACTGTTAAATGTTCCTGCATGTTGTTTGGCCAATTATCCCAAGTAAATTAATCTCTACTGTTCAAGAAAGTTCTAAAATCTCTTTTAATTCTAGAAAATTCCATTGTTGGTTCCAGTAATCTATGTAATCTTTCAATTTCATATTCTTCTGTTTTTTCCTTTCTTACTGACAGGCTAATTATCAATTCAGCGTTTTGACAGAACTCCTGTTTTGTGGGTTTAGTAGTAGAGAACTGCCAACTTCCATTTCTAAACTATGGGCATCTCATAATACCAGATTCTTCTCCTATCGTATTCTATTCAATCAGTAGCAGGGAGATTCCATGATTTAGGTGATCTACCAAGTCAGACGATAAAATTCCATAGCTAATCGTGAAATGGATAATTATTTGAAGACCATGCACCACAGATATATTTCGGTTTTGGCGCACGTTTTCAGATCACACAAAGAATTTCGTCCTTATTTCTCACTGCTGCTTCATGTAGATTTCCCGTCTCTTGCAGCGTAATTTACCTAGATATAATTGAATGAGTTGCTCCATTAGGTTCCTCCTGCACTTCGTGATGGCTTCATCTCTGCATTTGAGAAAGGCAATATTCGAACTATGCCAAATATAATCATGCTAGCTGATCCCAGCCTACTTCTGGAGCACTTATGATAGCTGATGCTTTCAACATGCGCCATCCTTTGACTGGAGGTGGAATGACCAGTATTTTCTGATATTGCTGTACTCTGGAATCTGCTTATGTCACTTCACGACTTCATGGTTCAGCTTCTATCACCAAGTAAAATCGTGAATCCTTTTACCCCTTATGCAAGTTAAGCTAAATTAGCATGCCGATGTTATTTATCACTGCATTCCTGTAAAATTGTTTGTGAAGCTATCTTTGGCTTGTGTTGTACCATATATAATTAGTTCTATAATATAACCTGTACCTTTTCTTGCAGCCAGCTGTATCCACAATAAACAATCTATCAAACACCTTTACAAGGTGTTTCCTTCTTCCCCAGATCTAGCAAGAAAAGAAATATGCCAAGCATGTTTCGATTATGTAAGCCTCCGAGGTATACAAGTTGCTTTACTCTCGGGTCTAAGTCCTGAACCCTGGAGTTTAGTTCTACATTTCTTTGGTGTTGCAGGATATGGTGTTGGTAGTTTGCTATTGCCATTTCCATCACTTTAGCGCATGCGGATTGGAGCTAAGTTAATATGAGTATTTATCATCTATCCCTTATAATTAATGAATTCGATATGAAACTTTCATTATAATTGGGATTTTTGCAGCTCTCTGAACAATTTTTCCTTTCGCAGAATGCGTCGGATATTATTTTCCCATTATCTATGCGGAAGGAGTGATGCAGATGTTCCTGCAGTATACAGAGATCCTCCAGTTGATGTTGATTTATGCATCAAATGGAATACAGGAAATTCGATGTAGCTTGCTGCTATTGAGGGAACGATGCTTGTATCTGAATCTCCATAGACTGATTTGGTCACATAATATTTATTTGCAAACTGCTTTCCGTCAAAAAACAACCGCTTAATAGTAAGATGCATTGTTTTATTAGAACTGAATAATATGTTGCTCTGGCAATCTTCTTGAAAGAGAAATTCTGCATTCCGTTTCAAAGTATATATTTTGCAAGATGCCTGTCCAACTGGATTTGGACATCCTTTCCAATCAAATATCCTACAAAAGATTTTCTGTTACATGTTGCAATGCATACATTTTTGTCGCTTGTAGTTCCAATGAGACTGCGCTTGCTATTGATGGTAAATCTCTCATGTTGTAGGCTTAGGCAAATTTGTCTGGTTCCATAAATTGATGGAGAGCACTCATTGCTTCAAATCCGTTTCTACACCAGGTCGGAAGCAACAATTCGAATTACTATTTCTAGCACTTGAATGCAAAAAGAGATGAAGAATTAGCTAATTACTTTCCAGAAAGGATAAACATACAAAAATGGATAGTCCCTTTCTCTCTTGTGATGCTCCATTATTGGCTCAGATGTCAATCACAGGGAAGAAAGTAGACACGGTGGCAGGTGCATCAACAGTCTGCATACACAGAAGATGGTACAATCAGATTAAGAATTAGTGCCCCCTTAGTAATTCATATTTCTTACGAGCCAATCCAACTGTAACTGGGCTCCTTCATCACCCCGGTTCTCTTTGACAATTCTCTTATAGTAGTAGCAGCTTCTTCTCATAAACCTGCAGCAGCATATATATTTGATTGAAGCACAAAAACAGATGGATTATTTTGTTCACGCTCAAGGAGGAGCTCAGCAATGATTCTTGCAAGCCTTAAATTACCATGAGCAGCACATGCACTAATCAATTCCTACCAGATACCAGAATGTGCTTGAGTATGCTGACTAACACGAGTCTCTCTGCCTCATCAAGATAACCTGCTCTTCCAAGAAGGCCAAGCATACAAGATAAATGTTCTTCTGCAGGAACAAAGCCATGATCACTCACCATCGAGTCAAACATCCTAGTACCATCATTGATTAAACCTGCATGGCTGCAAGCTGAAAGAACAGCTGTAAAAGAGGCCAGATCAGGTTTGACTGTACCTACATCTTGCATTGCCTTGAAACAACTGACAGCTTCATTTCCTTTTCCATGCTGTGCATATGAAGAGATCAGGGCATTCCAAGAAACTGTATCTTTTTCAATCAACTCATTAAACACTCTCAAAGAACAGTTTAAATCGCCACATTTTGCATACATTGTGATTAGTGCATTACCCAAAGATGTTGATAACAAAGTAGATCTCATGATATAACCATGAACTTGTTTCCCATGTCTTAAGGATGAAATGCTACCACAAATGCTCAAAGCAATGCTCAAGGTATATACATCTGGCGTGAGTTACATTAGCAATTCAGAAAATAGCTCTAAGCCCTGCACCTGAAAGCCATTTAAAAGGAAGCCAGATATAATAATATTCCAGGTGATTGTATTTTTGGGAGACATGTTCTCAAATATTTGGTAGGCTTGCTTTATTCTCTCATATTTTGTGTATGCAGAAACCAACGCATTAGAAACTTGGATATTTGGGATGATCCCAGATCTAAATACAAGGGAACGAATCGTCTCTACAATTTCTGGAGAGTCCGAGCTTGCCAGCAAACTTCCAAAAGTAAACTCATCTGGTCATATTCCTCCTTTCTGCATTTTTAGATAGGCCAAGATTGCTGAACTATCCAGATTCCTTGAGCATAGCTAGATAGCATGGTATTCCAAGAGACAAGATCTTTCTCTTTCAATGTCTCAAAAACCATGTGAGCTGCATCTAATTCCCAACAGGTTGAATACATGGTTATTGAGAAGTAAACATTTCAAACCCAGTCTTGATGGCTTGGGCATGTATTTGACATCCAATAGTTGCACATAAGTAAGCGCTCAAGACACTGACCAAAGTCACTTCGCTAGGTCTAAGAGAAGCATACCATCTCCCAAAACATCATGAAGGCCTCTCCAACTTCTTACACTTGCCAAACCATCCATCATTACATTATAACTAATAAGATCAAAAACATAATAATCTTTTGCTTCTTCGAAAACCATACAGGCGTCCACAACATGTCCACAGTTAAAATACATAGTAATAAGAGCATGAACCACAGAAACTCTAAACAAAAACCGAGTTTTAATCACCAATGTATAGACTTGCCTCCCGAACTCCTCTAACCCCACATCACACATGCCTAAAACACTTGCAAAGCTATAGTTATCGTGCCTAAAATTCAATTTATGCATTTCTCTAAATAACCTAATAGCAATATCTTTATAACCATTTTCCACAAACCCAGTAATCATGGCATTATACATAGCCAAGTCCCTGTTACGCATTTTATCAAACACTTGACAAGCATATGAGATATAACCCATCCTCGTACATGCCGACAACAAAGTTGTCCAAGGAGAAACGTCAGGTTTCTTTATTTCACAAAATACCCTTATTATAGAAACAAAATTTTGCGTGTTTTTATAGAGTGCAAGTATTGTATTTGCTACGTAGGGATAAACTTTAAGGCCTGCGCGAATAGCTAATGAGTGGAGTTGATTACCGAAGCAAGAGTCGCGGAGATTTGCGCAAGCAGTGAGGGTTGTAGAGAGAGTGTATTCGTTGGGTTTAAGGTCATGGGAAGAGTGAATTTGTAGGAACAGATGAATGGCATCTTCATAATGGCTTTAACGAGCAAGGTTTGCAAGTGACGTATTGAGTTTGATGAGCAGCTGTTTAGTCGTGTTTCCTGCTATGGTGGCCGTTATTGGTCCATTGCAACATTTGAACTGTATCATCCGCTAGTACTAGTCTTTGGATGGGAAGCTTGTTAATGCATTGGTTTTCTATTTTCAAAGTTAATTTGTAGGTTTCATCAAATGGTTTCTCCGAG
Organism: Trichilia hirta; assembly: GCA_035221805.1. Lineage (NCBI taxonomy): Eukaryota > Viridiplantae > Streptophyta > Magnoliopsida > Sapindales > Meliaceae > Trichilia > Trichilia hirta. The sequence continues at coordinate 4,325,082 of JAWDEX010000020.1, forward strand.
GATAACGCATTATAAGGTTGAATTTTATGATTTTATTTTCATATCTACATTGATAATAATATTATCTCCAATGCGTAATAAATGTGGGAATGAAAAAATAGTGAATCAAACTTAGTCGAACAATTCAGTTAGTTTTCAATTTCACTTAGCTAAAAGCTTTCATATTCAATTTGATTTTCCGGTTAGGAAAATATTATTTAAAATATACATGTAACAATATTTTAGGTAGAGTAGTATATTCATACAATAAATCTCCTCGCATGCGGTGACTATATATGAAAAACAAAAAGAAAGAATTAAAATTTCCTTATTCTCTTTATCTAGCACAATCAAACAAAGGTATTGTCTTGCTCTTAACCATCTCAGTTATTTCCAATGGTCCTAAGGTAGCAAAATCCAAAGTTGGGTATCTTTATAAATCCTTCAAAAAAGAAAATCATCGAAACAATAGATTCGGTGTTGTATATAATTAGGTCCTCCTCAACATCACCATCGTTTTCATCGATCCATCCTTACTTCAAAATCTTCCTTTCATATCATTCTTTGAACTTTTAAAATTTGTAGAATATTTATGCTAAATACGGCAACAAAAGAATGTCGTTTTTCTTGTCCGGAAGTTTTATCGGTAAATGATTATCCATTTCACTTGAATTTGTTAACTACTGGAGAAACATGTAATATGACTATGCTAGAAATTAGAATGGCTCCCAATCGACCGGTTTCAATGCAAACGACGAGCCGACCAGACAACATTGTGCGTCTGTAGTGACGTAAGGGATCATTCCATAGCGAAATCCAGGCCTCCAGATCACACAACAGGCCCCACATCTCCAACGTTACAACATTTTCCCTTGCACTCAGCTTACATACCGTTTTGTTGTTCCGAAAATATGTAAAAGAGTAAAAGTGGGAATATCAACTGTGGAGATTCTTGGGTCCAGTCTTCCAAATTCACTCAAGACCACACTGAACTTTCATAAGTCGGTGTGTGAGAGAAAATATCATGAAAATGATTGCATGCTGTGGCGATTCAATGGAAGATGAAGAGAAAGGCAAGAAAATGGAAACTAAAGATCCAGAAGATCAAACAGAAACGTCAAAGCTCGGCTGGTTCCGGTCTGTGGTACTGTTTGTATTTGGAACCATTGTTCTAGCTATGATTGTTATAACAATATTAAAAAATTTTGATTACTTCAAGAAGAAAGTTCGACATCCACATCATCCCCAAGAAATAGTCGAAAAATATGCTAATGCTCTTGAAATTGCTTTGCAGTTCTTCGACGTGCAAAAATGTATGCTATTTTCGTTATCTTTTATATATATCTGTACTGTATTTGTGTATTGATAACCTAAGCAAAAACATTGATTGATGTTATGTCAATAATGTAAGTAGTCTTTTTTTGTTGCACTGCAGCTGGTAAGTTGGAGAATAATAGGATTGCTTGGAGAGGGGACTCAGCATTACAAGATGGGAGTGAAGAGAATTTGGATTTGTCAAAAGGGTTATATGATGCTGGGGATTTGATGAAGTTTGGATTTCCAATGGCTTTCACTGCAACAGTGTTGTCGTGGGCGATTCTTGAATATGGTGATCAGATGAATAGAGTAAAACAACTTGGGCATGCTCAGGGGTCCCTTAAGTGGATCACTGATTATCTCATCAATGCACATCCTTCTCCAAGGGTGCTCTATATTCAGGTAACGGGTAACCTGGATATTGATTAGTTTTCACGTTGAAATTATGATCACTTGGTGTTAAGGAAAAAAAAAATCCAGATAAAAG
>JAWDEX010000020.1:4331429-4347181 GCA_035221805.1 Trichilia hirta
GAGATTTTAGAGTTGAGGCTCCTTTAAAAATTCAAAATGCCTCAGATTGTGTCTAACACTACATCAACACTTTAATATTTTTTAGAGAAAAAATATAGTTTAAGGTCTATTAAAATAGCAATTATGCCACCACTTCTTGCTAACCTTTAAAGGGTAAGCTAAGAGATGGTTCAAGAGAATAGCCTTAATTATCATCAAATGCTTTTAACAATTAATCCAAAATTTTATTAAAGAGTTTTGTAGGACCATCTCGATCACCCGAAGAGCCAACTATCTCTTACTAATTTGGTAGAGGCAAAACAAATGTTTAAGGAGCTTTATAAGGAGATATCATGAAAAAGTCGTTAACTTATAGGCCTTTTACCATCTTCTAACATTAGAAGGCCTCAAAGCAAGATCAAGAATTGATAAAAGGTAGTATGAGATTATTAAGTAATCCATCGCCATGTATAAGCCCATCTACAAAGATCTCTTTGACAAAATTAAGATTGAGAATGAAATTTTTATGCAAATGAGAGAAGATAGAATAACCAATCTAGCACAAAGGGAAAGGCCCTAAAACTAAAGGCTTGTCAATAAAAAAGATTGAGAATTTAAAGAACCCCTAACCATAATAAGAGTACAGGACATGATATCCAGTAATCGTAACCTAACAAATAAGAGAAAATCTTGGAAAGACCCATGCTAGATAATGCCACAAGAAAGGTAACACAGGTATAGGGCAGGGACTTCACTATCTTGAAGGCACCTTTTTTACAAGTGTTTTGAAATGTAAGGAGCAACAAATTCAACATAGAGGACCTAACCCCATTAAAGCTAGGATATCAAGATGCTTCAAGGACAAATTTTATAAAGATTATAATAGTTATGAGATATGACATAGATAATTTCCAATATCTGAGGGAGCAAATTGAGTTACTGGTGAAAATCTACTGCCTTAATGGTCTCATTGCTAACACAAAAGATAAGGAACTCTCAAATACTCTCTCTATAGATGATAAATGGCAGAGGATTCTGGTAATTTTTAAAGGTCTCTTGTTAGTGAAAAACTTTAATTAGGGTTGAGAGAATTACTCAAATTTCTCATAACCTGGTTCTACCATTGACTTTTACATCATAAATATCAAAGCAGAGAAGAAGTCTAAATTTCCATCAGTCCCATCATATTTGTTGATACAAATGAAACTAGGGTATATTACCCATATAATGATGCTTTGATTGTGATTATAAGAATGGGATCAATATTAGTAAGTTAGATATAGACTACGTATCAATATCACATAGTAAGCATACTGAATGTTGCTTATAAATATCATGAGATGATATTAGTGAAGGTGATAATGAAAGTCATGTCATAAAGGCATTAGTATGGATTTATAATTAGAGAACTATTTATTGAATATAATCAAAGAACAATAAATCATATAGTATGAATATAGTCAATGATTTATTTATAGATTGCACTAGTGTGTGATATGATCCTTTAATCTAAGACATTAAAGTCTGATTTTATATAAATACGCATAGTTTATACAGTGTATAAGTAAAAGAGTAATCACTTCTTGTATGATAAAGCCGATTTCATTATGCATTATTCATATAAGAATTTGGAATGTAGTTGAGATGGCATCTGATAACTCGTTTGATAGAATTAAGTGTTTTCACAGACTCAATTTAGGTTTGAATTTCTAAACAAATGTCGATAAATAACTAAAGCTAAGTTTTTGATCAAAGCAAAATAAATTCCACATGAAGAGTTCATGAGAGCAAACTTAAGACATATTGATCAACAATAACAAAGTAAATTATATATTTAACCACAAGAGAAACAAATACAAGTTTTGTTTTTCAAGCTTTCAATTAAAAAGAAAAAGATTTTCTTTAAGACTATTAAGGCATTTAAGGTATAAATTGAAGAGGTTAAATAGATTTTTAATCATCTTCATCAAATTTAAAGCTTGAAAGAGGTAAAAAATTGAAAACCCTAGCCTTTTATACATATATGTCAATATATATGCAAAAAACTTAAATCAAAGCATGTTTAAGCCATAGAATTCTGTTTAATTTTGTTATTTTCTTTTAAACTTTAAGGGTGTTTATGTAATTAAAGTTAGCTCTAGTTTGTTAATATAAAAAAGGCTCAAATCCTCAAGTTTATATCTTTTGAACATTTATTAAACTTTGCCTCTTTTGGTGTAAATCCTAATTTTGGGATTTTAAACATTACTTGGTGAATTTCAAGCTTGGGATTCAATTATTTGTTTAAATTCCTATTCTTTAAATATGTTTCTACTTTGTTAGTGTGGTATTAGATCCTTTTTATCTTTTTAAGGCAATGGTTGGTAGCAACGTTAATAAAAGTAACCATTCTTGTGATGTGGATAAGGGGACACAGACCTTGTAAGTAACAGATCGTTTTATATTTAGGTAACTCAAAAGGGTATAAAGAGCTTGTCAACTTTAAGATGTGATTATCTTGGAGAGGAACAAAAGTAGAGCCAACAACATGGAGTTCGATGTCTTAAGCTATAATCGACCATTTAAAAGGACTACTCTGACAAGAAGATTTCGTAATTATTGATAAAAATCTTTTTTCAAAATTAGAGGTAGGATTATGGTAAAAGTTATAGTATTTATATTGCTAACAATAGGGAAAAGAATTACATCTATAGGGATCTAGTTGATGATTTAAGTTTGTGAATTATGGATTTTTAGAGAGAAATTATTGTTCATAAGAAAAGGTGTTTGGTGAATTTTTTGATTGGGAGTCATATAGATGAGGCTTATTATTTTATTCTTGATAATCCTTATATAAAATGTTTATTGCTTAAAGAATTATAACATATAAAGGTGCATATTATTTTATAAGCCCTGAGATGTGATCTTAATTTAATTATTGTATTCAAGTATAAGTAATTTTATTATAGTATAGTTTAGTAAGTCCAAATATCATATCTACAGAAAGTATTTTTTTCAAGAGTTTAATTGATTAATGTCTAAGGTAAAGTTTAATATTAAATGTCTAATAATAAATGTGCAAATTAAAGATAAAATAAATGATAAATATATATTTTAAAGAGAAATTAATAAGTAAAGATTAAATATAAATTAAAATACTAAGACTTTAAAAATTAATATTTTAAGATAATGATTTGTAAACTAAACCCCTTGTTTCACTCAATTGAGATTAATTAAAGAATTATCTCAATTAGAAGATGAAACCATTTTCTACACCAAGCTATATATTTTCATCAAAAAATTAATATTTGATTAAAACATTGCCTTTAAATTAATTAAAAAAAGCATTTAAGATATATTAAAGATTCAAAGTATTCTTTGTGCCATATGCCTATATTGAATCAAGGAATATATTTTCAAGCATCCAATGTGCCAAACATCTATAAAAAATCAGAGATTTTAAGTGTTCAAAAATATTTTTTAAAATATGAATATGTAATTAATAAGAAAAATCTTAAATATTAAAAGTAAAAGTGAGATATAAAAAACATACTATACATTCTTAGCATTATCTAGTAACTTAGAAAGACATTAAATAAAAAAGAAAAGATTATTTTTATAAATGAAAGTATATTACAAACTTATTATAATATGTTTATAAAGCACATAAAGTGCTTTATTTATAGGCAAAATTCAGGGCAAAATGTCAAGGTTGATAGTTATAATTTTTGACAAATAAAATAAAAACTTTGATAAATGAGATCTAATAATTTTAGCTGCCATAAAAACATCATGTACAACCTTAAAGCTCAATGATTTAGGTTTGGTGATAAACATGAAACTTATAGATAATTGAGTTAACTTTCATTTGTCAATTATATTAGTAAATATAAAATTTTTGTCAAAAGTTATGTGCAAAATACTGAAGTATGTGTGAGATCGTGACACCCCAACACTTGGGCCTTGCAACCCTTTGCAACAGTGACACGAGAGCTCACTCATGCTGAGCCCCTAAGGAATCGAACTCAGGATCGCATCCCTTATTGTTCGTCCTTGTAGCCATCTGAGCTAACTTAAGTGGCTACAAGGACGAGTCCTGATCTATGAGGTCAAGGGTTCGAATCCTTGGGGGTCAAGCATGATTTAGAGTAACTCATCTCCTGTCTATTGTGCAGGACTCTATAGGTCTCACCTGGCAAAGCCTAAGTGTTGGGGGTGGGAGTGATGTTCACCAACAGCATAGTTGGGTTAGATAAAAATAGTATATTTGTTTAATGGCTTTAAAAATAGAACTTAGAGTTCAAATTAATGATTGGTCTAAATATAAAAATTTTAAGTCATTGAGTCACCTTTCTCTTGGATTAAAAATTATTTTAATAGTTCTATTGATTGAAAAGTTATAGCTCTTTACTATTATTGTATCAAAAATAAAAATAAATAAAAATTACAAACAAACTAGATTTTACACTAAAGACTAGAAATATGTATAAATTAAGAGAATTAATAATACTTTAAAGTGTAAAATGATAAATTTAAATCTTAGTATTTATACACTTTTATTTAATCATCAAGATGTGTCCAAAATATCTAAAGATGGACAAAGATATCTCTTAGATCCTTATGAGAGCAAGTATTCAAAGAGAGTAAAATGTTAGGTTAAAGTGCATGGTTCACTAGAAAAGCCCAAGAATAGTGTTAATTTTGATTGTGTGGACAGAGTAGTTAAAGAGCTCAAGACAAAGGTTGTGAGAGCATTTACACAAACTCATAAAAAAAATGAAGTGCGTGATTATAGATGCATATAAGATACATGTACTAGTCTTAAAGGGTGAAGTAGAAGCCACCAAAGCCAATTTCATTTTTGGGGAGAGTTTCAGGATATTCAACCTGAGAAGTTATCGAAAATCTCACTCTCTCTTAGTGACATCCAACACCACCTTAAACTAACCTCAGGGGCACGTGTACCAAAGTTTCCATAAGAAGAAGTGAGCCTAAAGGAGAACGAGGTGCTAAAAGAGAAGGTAGAGAGCATTAATTCAAGTGCTACTCCAACCTTAAGGCACCAAAAGGGATGATAGTTGCCATATGTACATGGTAGGCAAAACCAATAATTAATTTAAGAAGGGCTATGAGGTTTCTATTTTTAGAATGCATGGCATTGATCCATATTAGGATGTGAATCTAGAATATGGTTTTTTTTTTTTTTTTGGTCTCAAGTTGATAGGCTCGAGCCACCTTGGGTAAAGGATCACCAACATCACTTAGGTGAAAAGGTTACAACTAAGAATTTGTTTAGTGAGGTCATACATGTGTTAACGATTCGATGATATACAAGTTTACCCAAAATTAAGTCACGAGCTTACATAGACCTATATAAGAAAGAGTACTGCATTTTCCTTACTAAGGCAGACTTTGAGATTCACAATAGCTTGTGTCGACAATTGGATAAGCCTTATGAGTTGAGTGACATCTTAGAGTATTTTGTTATTTACGTGGCATTTAGAGATCAACACAATAAACTATCAGTGGTAGGTTCAAGGTATATTTTAGATGGAAGTCTAAATTGAAAAATGGAATTAAGGTTACTATAATTGCTAGGTGTTTTTGAGGGATTAGTAATAACCATAGAGAACATGCTCTAAAGTTGTGATTAACTTGAGGTCAAGTTTCTCACAAGTAAAGGAGAATGACGTAGGTGCTTCAGCAGTGGCCATGCAAAACTAAAGAGCAACAGCAAGGGTTGTTCAATCAATTGGGTGGATGGTATTAGTCAACAGACTCTGGGTGCAATTTTTTCAAAAAGGCTCAATAAGTTTGATGGCACATCAAGAAAGATGGTCGACCAATCACCTTTCTTCAATCGACTAAAGATCAAGCAAAATGCATCCCAAAGACCCCAGAAGTTTTGTTTGACTAAATCAAACCTAAAAGGATATTTTTACCCTTTTATGTATTTAGTTTTTATATTATTTTAATTTGGAATTTAAAGGTGTTTATGTAATTGAAGTTAGCCCTAATTTGTTAGTATAAAAAGGGCTTAAATTCTTAAGTTTATAGCTTTCAAACATTGATTAAACTTTACTTCATTTGTTATAAACTCTAATTTTAGGATTTTAAGCTTTGCTTGGTGGATTCGGATCTTAGAATTTCAATATTTGATTAAATTCTTATTCTTTAAACACATTTCTACTACATCACATATGATCTTTGCAAGATTGCCATTTCACAGGTAAGCATTGAAGCATGATCCTTAACATAGTTGAACTAATGAACTTGGGCTTATCACTTAACATATTGGAAACCTAAATCCCCATGTCAGCATGAATGCTACAGTCATCCAATATGTCTTTTTTCTCCCAAATATTGGCACATTAAACAAGGACTCCGTAGTTAATAAATAACATTTAGTGCTACTTAGTCACAGACACTAGGTGCATAAATCATACAAATTTAGTTGATGGAATCATTTGTCCAATGGGTACCTCATTTTCTTATTTAGAGGTAGGCATTTACAATTTGGATTATTTAAGCTAAAATTTTAATCCAATCTATACATTACACATTGTTTTTAAGGCAATTTAATTCAATTCGATAACATCTTACAAATCTATCTAATCCAAACCTCCACTTATGATTTAGACTAGTTTAGATTATTGGTTTAAGTATTTTACATGTGAGAGAGAAAAAAAATTAAATTTCAATGCATCTTGTAATCATTTGTAGTAAAATTAAAATTAATGCATACATATGAAATAATAAATGTAAGTAATTGGATTTTATAAACACATGCCAAAGCACTTAGCAAAAAATTTCAAAATTAAACATTTTTGTCCTAAGTTATTATTCTCAATATAAGAATATTTTATGTAAATTATAGTATTTTTATTTTTAAATGATTTAAAGTAGTTCAATTTGGTGAATTAGTGGTTTGAAATTAATCTAATTTAAAATTCAAACCGCAAATAACAGTTTAAAAACTATAAATCTATAAATCGATTTAAATATTTTTTAAATCGATTCACTTGATAGTTTAAATTAATTTAGATTGGATCAATTTGAATATAGTCATTCTTCTTCTTATTCGTTGATAATCATGTCTAAGTTGTTTTCAAGAACAGCTTAATACATACAACAAACTGAGTACTTTCTAGCTACTCTGTTTATTCCTTATGATAGTAAATTATTTCAGGCAGATTACTTGTTGGGAAAAAATCCAATGAAGATGAGCTATCTTATTGGCTACAGAGGCAACTACCCGTCATATTTATACCAAGGGGATCTTCATTTCCAGCTTCAGCTGATAGTGGCTGCGGAGAAGGGTTCAGGTGATTTGACTCCGAATTTTCCAATCCGAATGTAGGTATTGGTGCTCTAGTTGGTTGCCCTTTGTTAAATGAATCGTACATTGATTCTCCGAACAACTCAATGCAAGGTGAACCAACCACTTATAATAGTGCATTTTTTGTTGGTCTCCTTTCTGGCTTGGTAACGGGTTCTTCAGTGGTTAAAAATCTTATACGTAGAAGAGTATTCCTATAAAAAATCAATCTAGCATTGTTATATTAGTTAATATCAGTATGTCATATAATTGATCATCGTGATGTAATAGAGATCTTCGCCTTGATGATGGCTAGCAATGTATATTGCATTTTCTAGTACAATACCTCCTATTTTTCACGCTTTTTACTAACATTTCCATTGGGCCCAAAATTTGGTTCAAACATTGATGAGTTGAGATTTATTTATTTTGTGATCGAGTAATTGCAGGCGGAGCAACATAAACACAGATGAAAAATGGTTAGATTGAACTGGGTGTTTTTATAATTTTAAGGTTTGTCAAAATTATTGAACCTCTAGTGGTTAGAATTGTGAAAAACTGATATGGGATAAACTTGTTTAACGAAGACAAAGATTACAGAAAATTTAGTTATATACAAGTTTGGTAATAAATTAAAATAATGAAGGCGAAAATACAGTATGTACAAAATTAGCACCCGCAAGATCACAAAGGTAACCTATTATTACCTTAATGGTATCCCAACTGCTACATGATTTGTAATGATTCTTCTCCAATAGGAATGCTGTCATTATTCCTTCTTACGAAATTAAAAATAAGAGCAGTCTATACGAATAAACTAATTAGAGAAAATATTATAAATTTTGCATTTGTTTTTATACAATCCTTACACAATGACTATATGCGTTATACATCTCTTCATTTTTTCCTATTAACCAAATTAATTCCATTCGAGTATCATAACTTGCATTGAAGCAATACAAAAAATAAAAAATTAATAATTATTCATTTGTCTTGAATATTTACATATATAATTTTTAAAAGTATGTAAGAAAAGTATCTTTTACATTAACTTTTGGTTTGTGATTATATAAAACTAGTATACTTGATTTTAAACAAATTGATGTACCCTTTTTCAATCAAGAACTAAATTTGATGAGAAATAAGAAGAAAAAAAATATATAAATATTTTTATAATTTATCACATAAAAATAAAAAATAAGAGAAAAGATTCACAATTTAAAGATAATAAATAGTTAAAAATTATATTTTTAGTTTTTGTGCCTATTATTTTTTTTTTAATTTTTTGGATTATTTGAATGCAGGTCATAATTTTATGCTAACATCTCAGTTACTTTGACCTGTGAAAAAATAAATGCAAAACCCAAGGTGTTTTATGATAGATTTTTTTGGGCTGAAAACCTCGTGGCAAATTGACTTAACAAAAAGAAATGTTGCGTTGGAGTAAGGTATGATCTTTTGCTAGCTTCATCTCTTATACTATAAAAAATATGTTAAGAATTTGTTTAGTATAATTTTTTAAATGAAACTTATAAAGAAATATAGCTTTTATTAAAAAATATTAGGTGTTCAGTTATTATTAATAATTTTTCATAAAAATTGTGTAATTATTTTAATGAATAAAGTTTTATAAATTATATTAAAAGAGAAAGAGGATAAAATTTTTTAAAATAAAATGATTATATTTTAAATAATTTCACTTATTGAAAGGCTAAAAAAATTTTACTGCCAAAATCACAAAATTTAAAATTTTATAGTATTAGCAAAACAAATTTTTTAATCGTTCAAAAGTTATTCTCTAATAACAATCAAACTATAGAAAATAATTTTAAAAGGACTCTTTTGATTTGTAGAGAAGTCAAACTAAACGAGGATCAAGTATTTAATCTCTTTCAAATAAAAAAAGTTAAAATCACTTTACAATTAGGATGTTTTAAGTTTTAATAGTATATTACTTTGAAGTCCATCTCCTTAAATTTTTTAAAATAAATTGTATAATATTTGTAATTGGAATATGTTCTCATCTCCGGGTTACCCTAAGGCTATAATAGGTGAGTAAAGGTCACATGCAATGCTATCAAGCACGTACATGACAAGAAAGGTGTGTGGGTAAATGATCTATCACAAGTATATGGGCCTACTACACAAGAAGGAAGATTGCAATGTATAAACCGCCCTTCGCGATGGCTTTAGGCATGCAAGTAGTAATACTTGCGAAGATCGATAGGTTGACCCTTAGAACGGAAAATTTTAAAGGAGAAAATGAAGAACAACTTTGCAGAAGTCTCGACTTACTCGAAGAGAAGTGCTTTAATACTGAAGCAAAGGTAACAAAATATCAATGAAAGATTGCTGACTATTATAACAAAAACGTGTCATTGTAGCTTCTAATTGGAGATTATGTGTTAAAATTGGTAAAACAAAATATTCAATAATCAAATAAAAGATCACTTGGAATAACGTGGGATTGCTCCTATTATATGGCAAATTTATCTTGAAAACATTAATGAGAAGCCACGCAAGCAACCCTGAACTATAAGAAATCTCAAAGGCGTAGGGGGCTCATGATGGTGATTGGTTACATGTAACTATTACAATCTACTACTGAGGCATTCTCCATTCTAAATTCTAAATTTATCTTACACTTAAAACACTTTTAAAGGTCTATGGGTTGATGACGGTGGTAGGCTAGGGGCAACTGTTATACTTGTAAATTTATGTTACACTTAGAATATCTTTAAAGAGCCTCAGGGGCTGATGATGGTTGTTCGCTAGGGGCAACTATCATGACCTACTACTAAGGCATTCTCTCTTCTAAGTTACAAATTAATTTTATACTTAGAACATCTTTAAGTGGCCTAGGCGGCTAATGACGGTGGTTGACTAAGTGCAACTGTTATGATATACCGCTGAGACATTCTATGTTCTAAGTCGCAAATTATTTTACATTTAGAACATCTTTAAACGGTCCAGGGAGTTCATGATGATAGATAGTTGGCTAAGTACAGCTATCACGATCCACTACTTAAGTATTCTACGTTCTAAGTCATAGAATTTTCCAACACTTCAAAATTTTTTAGAGCATTTAGTAGTCTCAGGACAATAGATGGCTAAGTGCAACTGTTATAGCTTATTACTGATATTAGTAAAGAAGTTCCCACTAAATATGCAAAATTTATGGTGCCATAAACAATAGTCAAGCAAGAATATTAGTTTTCAAGTACCTCAATTATACTATGATAACTTAAAAATGAAGGTGGTTTATATTGTCCAATAAATATTAAGAAAACAATAAAGATTAATGTCAATTAAGGGTTAGTTTAAAAGTCGATGTTGAAAACTATTGTGAAATTGACATTAAAAATTAACGTTGAGAGTCAATAATGTCAAAGATTGACAATGAAATTTAATGTCAAAGGTTGGCACTAAAAGTTAATATTAAAATTTAATATTGAAAGTTGACATTGAAAATTAACACAAAAATAGATGTTAAAATAAAAAGAAGACTATTCAATTATACGATTTATAATTTGTATTACACTTTACATTTCATTTTTATGATAAAAATGAGTCAAGATAAAATAATTTTTTAAATTATAAAAATAATACTTATTCACAGCTTAGGAATATAAATGTTATTTTGTGTTTTGGTGAATTTTATTGGAGAGAAAATTTTAGGCAGGACAAAAGAATATATAATACTGAACATCTATAAAATAAAATTTGCTATCTGTGCATTTCATTTAAATTTGACCAATCAAATAATAAAAAAAAAATAGTAATACATGCTTACTTTTTTACTAAAAATTTTCTCTATAATTATAACCTTTTCTAACTTTAAATGTAATTAATATTATTAACTCTTAAATTTTGGATTTCCATCTCCCGTCTCTTCTAGAATATGTTCAATATATTTTTTGTGTCCAAATATTGTTTACCAAAATATTATCTTATCTAACAATTGACGGCTTAAGTTTGCATAATTTGACACAGTAGTTCATGCCATTACCAAAAAAATAAATGTCTTAGTCCTAAATACAAATTTTTATATATAATTAATCTAATTTGATAATATGATTATATTAATATACTCATTATTTGTTACTAATATATAGTTCAAATTTTTAAGTTTTTACCGTCGTATTGATTATTATCTCTGACGAAATCCATCCTCATCGAAACGCACCATTTTCGTCTGACATAGCGAGAATTGAAAAAAAAAAAAAAAAAAAAAATGAAGAAAGAAAGAAAGAAAAAAGAAACTAACAAAACAGAGCATCCCATTGTAGATGCAACAGTCACAGACGAAACGCTCACCCCCATTCCAATATGCACAAATTTTCTTCGAAAATGTTGTCTCTTCTCACCAAGCACCGCAACTTCTCATTTTCCCACAAATCAAACACCAGTTTCGTTCAATCGCATGCAATAACAAATCAGTTTAACTCGAACCTCGTTTGTCTTAATACCAAGCAACAAAACAACAACACAGCAGAAACTCAGAATTGTCGCGATGAATTCTCGCACGATGTTGAAAAAATATTCAGAATATTGAAAAAATTCCACTCTAGAATTCCTAAACTAGATCTCGCTTTACAACATTCCGGCGTCATTTTGCGTCCGGGATTAACCGAACGGGTGATAAACCGTTGCGGGGATGCAGGAAATTTGGGTTATAAGTATTTTATGTGGGCCTCGAAGCAAACGAATTATGTTCACAGTTATGATGTTTACAGAGCGTTGATTAAGAGCCTTAGTAAAATGAGACAATTTGGGGCCGTCTGGGCTTTGATAGAGGAGATGAGAAAAGAGAAGCCTGAGTTGATTACTGCTGAAGTTTTCGTCGTTATGATGAGAAGATTTGCGTCAGCAAGAATGGTTAAGAAAGCCATTGAAGTCTTAGATGAGATGCCAAAGTACGGGTGTGAGCCTGATGAGTATGTGTTTGGGTGTTTGTTAGATGCGTTGTGTAAGAACAGTAGTGTGAAAGAAGCAGCTAAGCTGTTTGAAGAAATGCGAGAAAGGTTTAAGCCGAGTTTGAGGCATTTTACATCGTTGCTGTATGGTTGGTGTAAAGAAGGGAAGTTAATGGAGGCTAAGTATGTGCTAGTGCAAATGAAGGAGGCAGGTATTGAACCCGACATTGTTGTTTATAACAATTTGTTAAGTGGATATGCACAAGCGGGTAAAATGAATGATGCTTTTGAGTTGTTGAAGGAAATGAGAAAGAAGGGTTGCGGCCCGAATGCAAATTCATATACTGTTCTGATTCAAGCACTTTGCAGGCAGGAAAAAATGGAGGAGGCAATGAGGGTTTTTGTTGAGATGGAGAGGAGTGGATGTGACGCTGATGTTGTGACTTACACTACTTTGATTAGTGGATTTTGTAAGTGGGGAAAAATTGACCGAGGGTATGAGATTTTGGATGGAATGATACGAAGAGGGCTTGTGCCAAATCAATTGACTTATTTGCACATAATGTTGGCCCACGAAAAGAATGAAGAGTTAGAAGAGTGTGTCAAATTGATGGACGAGATGAAGAAGATAGGGTGTGGTCCTGATGTCAGTAATTATATTGTGGTGATCAGGTTGGCTTGCAAGCTAGGGGAGTTGAAAGAAGCTGTTAAGGTTTGGAATGAGATGGAAGCAAGTGGGTTCAGTCCAGGGATTGACTGTTTTGTTGTGATAATTCATGGGTTTCTTGGGCAAGGCTGTTTGATTGAGCCATGTGACTATTTTAAAGAAATGGTTGGTAGAGGTCTTTTATCTGCTCCTCACTATGGTACCTTGAAAGAGTTGTTGAATTCGTTATTGAGAGCTCAGAAGCTTGAAATGGCTAAAGATGTTTGGAGTTGTATTGTGATTAAAGGATGTGAGCTTAATGTGTCCGCATGGACAATTTGGATTCATTCTTTGTTCTCCAAAGGTCATGTTAAAGAAGCTTGTTCTTATTGCTTGGACATGATGGAAGCAGATGTAATGCCACAGCCAGATACTTTTGCTAGGCTCATGCGTGGTCTTAGGAAACTATATAATAGACAAATTGCAGCAGAGATTACAGAGAAGGTGAGGAGGATGGCTGCGGAGAGACAGATGACCTTCAAAATGTATAAACGAAGAGGTGAGAGGGACTTGAAAGAAAAAGCGAAGGAGAAAATAGATGGGAGAAAGAGGAGGGCCTGTCAACGCCGTTGGCATGGAGGCCATGATAAGGCAAAGATTTTGTAGTTTTGATGAGAATATTGCTGTGACGTTACTAAATTCAGTGTTCAGACTGCATGGATGAGATCAGTTCCAATCTTGTGCTTGGTAAATGCGGCAGGTCTTTAAAAGCTTTGGTAATTATTTAGGTTCAGCAATTTTAATCCAAATTCAGAGAAATGTTTTACCGTTGATTCATGAAGAGATGTTGTGGCTCATTTTATTCCCTTTTGTCTAGGAGTTACCGGCGGTAGTTCCAATGGGAGGTGGAAATTATTGATAGCTAAGACAAGGATCACCGATTGACCGGCTCCTGGCATTGGTGCCAATAGTCTAGGTCATTAACTGCCAATACTTAAAATTTGAAGCCACTTTCTCTGAACACTACTTTGAGCATATTGCAGTAAGTGCTTTGCTAACCTCAGAAAGGGCAATTAGCCAACATGTCTGAAACCAACGTCATTTGTTGTCTGACAAGATGACAAATTCTAACAGTGTTTGGACACATTCTATCAGTGGATATAGGCACAGAAGCTGCAGCTTCTCTGGCAAATACATGAGATAACACATATGCATTCACTGACCCCGACTTTTCAAACCATTTGCTGGCCCGCACGCCCCTTCCTTCAGTTTTGTCCATCATGTATGGAATGAAAACTGTAATTTCTTCTTGAAGAATATGGAAACCTAAGCATATTGGAGTGAGGATTTGAGACTAACAAAGGAAATCAGGCATGCACTTCCCATGCAAGCGTATATGGTTTGAATAGTTGCTTCTGCAATGCCAAAGTGAAGATGCTATTCCTTCCTTTCTAAGTATTAAGCAAGTGTATCACATTTTAATAGGTTCTTCTGCAATCCCAAGGTGAAGATGCAATTCCATTGTGAGTAAGCTTTAAAATTCGCCTAGACAAATCCGTCTATCTATCATTAAAAACGGTTCCCTTGTGTCAAAACGATTAGGAATAATCATGAATAGCCTTATTAATGCCAAGTTGTTGATTTGTTTTATATAGTTTTTTTCTCTCTCGATCTTTTTCTTTTCTTTTTAACTAAGTGATTGGCATAAATTTACCGTAACGAAACATCTTCTCTACAGATTGACTTTTAAGCTTAATTACGTCTTTGTTAAAAAAATCCATTTAACTGCTTGCATACCAGTTGCCACATCCTACATTTCAATTTTAGTATCATTAAAGAGAAAAAAAAATGACATAAATATGAAAATAAAATGAAATTTTGTACAAATTGAAGTTGATCATGTAGCAGCATTAGTGTGCAAACAAAATTTGCTAAATGTCTTGCCTCGAGTAGTATTACTTGTAATAGTGTTTAAATGGTCAATATTATTGCCAACTCAAGGTTGAATCCAATTTTTTTCATAACTCAATGCAATGGCTCGTAATTCTTGGAAATTTGAAATATTATTCGTTCGGTGGGAATGCAATGTGCCAATAACTAATTTTTAGGTACAGCTCTGTCCCGGTTAACTTCAGCTAATATGAACCTCAATAAACAACCTACTTAATGGCTAATTAGAATGTTAATGGGGTGATCAATCTGTGGGACTGCAAAATAAAGAGTATTAATATGCTGAATTATTAACTGCTTTTGTTTCTCCAGGATGCTTGGCCTGTGATGGTTCACTAAAAGCTAACTTCATGCCCCTATGCCACCATATTTGAGCTCTTTCTGCATATGGGATTAATGGAACAACACGATTCATAAAAAGAGAAGGTGCAATTTTTTCTCTTACTGTTGAGGTTGTTAGGAGCGTTCAAATATATCAACTGTATTGGTGCATACAAGGTAAATGATACTTGAAGAATTTGCACATATTTACACAGCTATTGGTACCATACCTCTCCTACTATTGGCACTAAAAATCAGGGACAGCATCTATGCAAAATCATATTGCAATAGAATAAATGCTCATTTTATCAGAATTTGAAAATTTATATAATATATGTAATCAAAATTTTTTGCCTTGTTGCTATTGTCAATGGCACATTGTATTTTTTTCTCATACACAAATTGTGAACTACTTTAATCGTCTTATTTGCAAACATTTTACACATCAGAATATAATAGTCTACTTTCCAATCTTCAGCTTATAGATAGTGCAGCTCTTGAATGGAAATTTGTTTTGCTTTCTGTAAGGCAGCATCTATATTTCTGTTGTCTACCCCCAAGGATCCTGATGTAAATTCAGCTCCACAAGGTAATTTGTTACAAAATGAGATAAAAGAAGCCCAAATTCGTGCAGCCCATGCCT
>JAWDEX010000020.1:4358427-4385500 GCA_035221805.1 Trichilia hirta
AACTTATGTTTTTTATTTAAAAAAAAAAAAAAAAAAAAAAAAAAGATACTGAGAACTTAAACAAAAACTAAATGCTAAGATAAGTGCCATATTAACGATACATGTCGTGTAATCATGTTCTCAAATAATAGTTATTAATACGTAATAAAGTATATATAATGGAATAGAATTATTTTATTATCTATATAATATGATCGAACGAGAAATATTCCAACCTGTGGGCCATACTTTTTTTGACGAAAATCATTTTATAATTTCATTAAACGGAAATCACTTGTTCTCCTCATGATCTAATACGCTTCATTTTATACGCGGATTGAGACCAATTGGCGTCGTTTTGTCCACCGCCAGAATGCCGACATACACTCGACGCGTGGTGGGATGTGCTGGTCAGCATACCTTCCCATTCCCAAGGACTCGGCGTCACAGTCAAATTTCTCACTATCAATTTCGTTATTTACATTTTAAAATATAATAAAGCTAAAAAAAATGAATAAATACGGTTAGAAGAAAAGGCAAAAACGCTCGCTCTTAAATTCAACTAGTTGCTACCTTTAGTGTCCAACCCAATTGGAAGCACGAAGAACAAGGAACTTAGATCCAAGATCTAATCTTGTCCGCTCATTTCGCGATCTAAGGTCATTGCTCTGCTCTTTCGACTGATTGTTCTACATTTCATGCTTTATCAATCGGTGAACGCTTGGCTTGTTTAATTTCTTGCTGATCTAAGGTGTTTATTGACCATTAGTGCACAGAAAAATCTCGCGGTTGCGTTCTAATATATTTGAGCGACAGTCAGTAATGTCGAGACGAGCAGTGAGTTCAGCACGGCGATTAGTGGACAGCGGAAGCTTTACATTTTCGGTTGCCTTGCGGTCTAAATCGCGGTCTAATCCTTTGTTATCCATTGGCCTTGTCCTCGTGGTACCATTATTACGACTTTCAGTTTTCATTTTTGCTATTTTTTTTTAAATGCCTTCTGTTATAAAGTCGAATTCTACTCATTTTTGTCTTAAACTTGCAGGGAGCATTCCTTCTTATCGGATATGCTTGCAGTGGCTTTGGTAAGTAAGCGAGCTATCGATTCAATTGAAGCATTCTGATGGATGTGTATCGTATTTTGGTTTTGTTTGCTTTTTATTCAAGAAATTGATTATATTATATATTTTATTCCTATACAGGTATTTTTGGGCGTGACAGAGAAGCTGTCAGTAGGATCCAAAGTAATTATGTTTGCCTTTCTCCCATGGTGTTTCATGTTTCCGAATTTCAACTTAGCGTATAGTCTAAAGTTTGCTCTATGTTCCTGATTGTCGAGGATAACTTCAGTATAGAGTTCTAGGATGACTTAGTAGATTCTACTGGAGTTTACATGATTTTAGCCAATTATCCAGATGCAGAGAATAATTGTGGACAACGCTTTTAGTAAATAGAATTATAAGATTCTGTTATCAGATTCCGGACCTGTTAGTCCATAGTCACTCTTTCATTCAGTCCCGCTCTTTTTAGCATTGTTTCCGTGGAAGTCTCTCGCGGCCATTTTTCTTCATGCCAAGAGTTCCCTAATCCTCCCAGATTAGGCAATTTTTTTACTAATTCATTTTTTTGTGCCTTTCCTCAGATCCTGGTGCTAGAGCTGTGATATTGGTCTGAAAAAAACAAAAAATAAAACTATAAAGTCTATAAGTGGAAGACCGACTTAAGCTTTTTTATTCCCTTTTTTGTTTAGCACTTTGGAGATTTTCTCTTACCAATACTTCCTGAGTAAGATTTGAAGTGGCTTTAGTTTTCTACGTGCTATTTTCAAATATTGATAATTCTAAAAAATCCTTTCCCACATTTACTCTTGCTCAAAATATTAAAACTGTCTATGGAAGCAACTGTCATATGGGATAGCTGTGTTGGAGTTCCTGGTTTCTTAGAGAAACTGGAAATCAACATGACGAAACATTTTTCTTTGTTAGAACTTTAAAAATTATACTAGAGAATGATTCTTTATACTTTTCAATTTGTCCCTGTTAGTTCAACGTCTGCCTATTTCAATGGTGTATTCAGAGTGCGAGATGTATGCCAATTTGAGTCATGCAATATCTGATAACTTTTAATGAATTTGACTTCCTTGTCTAGTTGCCAACTTAGTGTATGACAAAAGGATGTTTAAATAATTGAACTGAAGCAAAAAAAAAAATTTTTTCGTTTTTAACAAATATTAGCAGGGTAATTTTATTAAGGTTTTCTTTCAATATTTAATGGATTTTATTCATTCTGTAGGCGACTTTTCTTGCACATTGGAAGTCCAAAGAGCCATACCTATTCTAAAGAAAGCATATGGTGATAGTATGCACAAAGTTTTACATGTGGGCCCTGACACCTGTTCTGTGGTATCTATGCTGTTGAAAGAAGAAGAAACTGAGGCTTGGGGTGTGGAACCATATGACATAGAAGACGCCGCTGCAAGGTGCAAGAATCTTGTACAAAAGGGCGTTGTGCGTGTGGCTGATATCAAGTTTCCATTGCCCTACCGGGCAAAGTCGTTTCCTCTTATTATTGTATCAGATGCTCTAGATTACCTGTCCCCGAAATACCTAAACAAAACACTTCCGGATTTGGCAAGGGTGGCTTTTGATGGTCTTGTTATTTTTGCCGGTAATTTCCTGATGATTGACCCCAAGCAATTTAAAGTGGACATACATAAATATATACACATATGTATACGTGATTGGACTTGCAATAAAAGTCTGTTAAAAAGTTTCTCACTCTGTTCTTGTCTTGTGTTCCTCTATTGTTCATGAGTATGCACAAAACAACAGCGAAGAGGACAACCCTAGACATTAGTGTACAACTACTTTGTGCATTTCCGTAGTCCACAAATGTTGTATTCCTCCCTTATTCTGGTAATCCATAAGCCAATTGTGAAAGTCTTTCTCATAGTTTGAACCGTTATCCACATTTTGTTTGATATAAAACCTCAACAATGCTACTTGATATTTAATTTGGTTAACTATAATTTTGACTGCTTTTATTTTTTGTTTAGGTTATCCCGGTCAACAAAGGGCTAAAGTTGCAGAATTATCCAAATTTGGGCGGCCGGTACGTTACTTTCTACTACTTGTATTATCACTCTGCTCTCTGATTGGATTAGATGTCAGTAGAAATGGCCTTAAATTAACATTAAGTTCTTGTCTGGTCAAAACCTTGAAACTCTAACAGTGTACAAACAGAATATGTAGAAGAAACTTACAAGGTTTAAAAATTCAATGATTTGAATTCTCCATGATTGGGCCTGACTTATTAAATTTAAAACCAGTAGAAGAAGAGAATTAATCTTCTACAAATCTAAATGTTTTGAACTTGATGTTCTTTGATTTTGGAATCCTTTTGCAATGTCATTCTCTGCAGTACAAATACATTTAAAATATAAATGCAGCAAGTTACTAATATGAGGATAACCCACAAAAATTTAACTGCAATGGAATTTACAAAAATGTCGTGCCCCTTATATTATAGACTATCTTGGATACAACTGTCCCAAATACAGTACACAACAGTCTAGGATACAGATTGTTTGGTATTTAAAACCCTTCACAGTCTTTCTCAAATTTCTATAACCCAATAAATACTATTAATCTATCATCAGTGTTGATGCGCAAAATTTTTAGACACTAACAGAAGGGTATTTTCCACGTGGTGGAAATTATTAAGAGAGGTGAAATGAAAGCGCAAGCTTGCAAACAAGGACAAGACTTTTTCCAAGCCTCACGCCCAACACTTCAAGAGATTAAGTGAAAGCCCGAGCCCACAAGGACAAGACCTCCTCCAATCCTCAGGCCTAATAACCAAGAGACCACAAACTGCAAAGTAGTCAATGAAATAGTAAATAAAATTGACGTAAATTATATTAGACTTGAGAGGAAAGTAATTTTTGAGGCTGGACTGTCACTGTCCACGAGGAAGTTTGGTTATGTGGTGACCATGTCCTACCTCTTGCTCTTCCTGTCCATCACAATACAGGTTCAAAGAGTGGCATTAGAGTTTTTTTTACAAGTCTTCTCTTATGCTTAAGTTAACAAGAGACTAGTGTTTATGGACTTCTAGAGCTTTATCTTTTCTATCAAAGTTGAGAGAAAACTCTACTAGGAAAAGGAGAGAAAATGAGTGAAATTGTGAATTATGGTGAAATTACCTTTTATTTGTTAGAAAAGTATGATTATATAGGAGGGCTTGTATAGTGTTTAAGCTTGTATGTACATGCGAGGGATTGTATATGATTTGGAAGATTTGGAGATGAAAAGTCAGAGTAAAAAAAAAAAATAAAAAGGAGGAAAGGTCAAAGTGGGAAAAGTGTGTGAAGGAAGGAATTAATTTAGATTTCTCTCTTTTTTTTAATTATTACCAGTTCTCTTTACAAGTCTAGTGATAGTCCTGCCTTGAAATCGCTCTCCCCTTGAGTCTAATCCACTTCACTTTTATTTACTGTTTCATTGATTACTTTGTGATTTTTGATCTCTTTGAGGCTTGGGCTTAAGGGTTGGAGAAGGTTTTGTCTTTGTGGGCTTGGGATTTCACTTCGCCTTTTAAACATGTGGAAGGCACCCTTACGGTGGAGTGTGAAAATTTTGCACATTAACAGCTTCAAAACAGTTTTCCTTAATTTCTTCTGGATTTCAGTTTTTCTTCATGATTTCAATTTTCTGCCAACAACAAAACGGATATAGTCTTTTTTATGATTTTGGAAGCAAAAACGTAGATTTCTCAACATTGATTGTGATTGAAGGTCTTTGTTGTGCCATTTGAAGCAATATACCATAGAGGTATTTGGAATAGTGTAGGATGGTCACATGGTTTAGATTATTCATAGTAGCTTCAGGTAATATCTAACTTTCCATGGCATAGTGGGTGCAAATACCTTCTGGAAACAGCAGGTTAGAAGATGTTGAGTACAGACAAAAGGTACCAAATTAACAAAGAGGTATAGATTATAAAGCCCTTTAAAGATTCAAATGAGGAAATTAATGATGGATAACCAATACCTGGAGCTAAGAAACCTTAAATTCCATGACTATGATATCATGTCGCTAGATCTGTGCTTTGGTTTGATGTACTGTGGCTTTCTTCAAAAAAAAGAATGTACCATGTTTGTTCTCTGAAATAGCATTTATTTTTAACATTAGTGGTCACAGTTCGTACTGAGAAATGACATTTCTGTTTCATGTTTGAAGGCCAAAATGCGCAGCTCATCTTGGTGGATTCGCTACTTTGTCCAGACCAGCTTAGAAGAAAATGAACCTGCAATAAAGAAGTTTGAGCAGGCAGCATCCAAGAAGTCATACAAGCCAAACTGTCAAGTTTTCCACCTCAAACCATTAAGCTAAAAGAATGATTAGGGTTTTTTTCTCACAATTTTTCATCATGTTAAATTAAGGAAGGCCACTAGAAAAGTAAAAGAAAATGCATTCATTCTAAACACTCAAATGGTTGGTGGTTAAGTTTGATAAAAGAAGAATGGTCATATGACCTTTGTTATACTATCAATATTTATTAATTTAATTGGTGGGTAGTATTTCTGTTTTCATTTTGATGGGTGTACGTAGTTTCAATTTGGCATTTTGAGCTTTTGTTGTATCGGCAACTTAGTAGTACTATACAGGCCGGACTCCTGCACATGTTTATCTCGACCTGGTCAACAAGAATATAATGTATCCATTGTCATTAAATTCTTTTAAGACGCTTGGATGGATATCTCCGTTGCAATTTGCATAATATATAAAATCATTGAAGACATCCAAAATTCAGTCCTTTTTTCAGGCCGAAAATTTAGAGTTGGGCTATGGATAAATTGGTTGCCTAACAAAATTTGAATGTTTTTTCCTTCCATAACGGTTGGTGTCGTCAGTTTTAATGCAGCTACAGCAGTCATTTGTTTCCCATCGTTCTTCTGTTATCTAATTCTGCAAACTGCTAATTCTCCTACAGGAAAACAAAGAGGAAGTCCGATGCTAAGCATAGTCACCAATAATCCCCACAAGAGCACTGTCCGTTCTTGAAACAATGAAATCTATAGGTATCTCTGACAGTGATTTCCCTCCCAGCAATAGCTGACATGAATTTGATTGCATTATGGCAATCCCCACATATTCTCAGGTTCTTAATCACAAGTAAAGGCTCTCCATTTTCGGTTGAAAGCAGTCCGAAAGCAACCGCTAGCTTCTCACTATGATGCACTAAGTGCTTTTCCTTTTCTCCATGCCCTATCTCGTCATCCTTAACCAAGGCCCATCTCACATCCGGCACATAGCCAGCTTGCTTCATCTTCCTAGACATCTCTTCCAGGTAATTGCGAATTTTCTTTATCATCGGGTGTGAACTATCTTCTGCCACAAACACATGTATCCTCTTCTTTATCTCAATCCAGCTACAACCTGGTTTCTTCTGAACTCCTCTATCACGCATCAGCTTTCTGATTGCAGCTACCTCATCCCATTTGCCTGCACTAGCATAGATATTGGCAAGCATAACATACGGAAGAGCGTTTGAAGGTTCCAGCAGAAGAAACTGGTTGGCTGCTTTCATTGCTAGGTCCATGTTTCCATGTATTCTACAGGCACCAAGCAGTGCAGCCCAACCAATGGTGCTGGGACTAACAGGCATTGACTCAATGAGTCTCTCAGCTTCATTCAGTTTGCCTGCTCGACTCAAAAGATCAATCAAGCATGAATAATGTTCTGCTTCCGGTTCAATTCCAAACTTCTGTTTCATCATATTAAAATACTTCCAACCTTGTTCAACTTTTCCAGTGTGTGCACATGCAGATAGGATGGACACGAAGGTTACACTTGTAGGGAGAATATTTGTCTCCAACATCAGTTCAAAAAGACAAAAGGATTCCACCTCAATCCCATGTTGTGCATAACCAGCAATCATTGAATTGAATGAGACAGTATTATGTTCGGGCATCCTATCATATAACCCTCTTGCATCTTGAAGATTCCCACATTTTGAATACATAGCTACCAGGGCATTATTTACTGCAATCCGGTTTGAGGGAATCTCAGTTTTAATTGCTAATGCATGAATCTGCTTTCCCTGTGAAGGAGATGACAAATTGGAGCATGCACTAATCACGCACACAAAGCTGCAGTCATCAGGGCTGTAACCAAGCTGCTGCATCTTCCTAAAACAATAAAGAGCTTCTTCACTATACTCTTCGTATTGTGAATATCCAGAAATCATCGTGTTCCAAAGAACCAAATCTGGCTCAGGAATCTCCCCAAACACCTTTATACCATCTGTCATACCACCACTACATTTTGCATAAAAGTCAATCAAACCACTCCCTATGTGAGAATTTTGATGATACCCCGTTTTGATCAACTTAGCATGAAACTGAAGCCCTCCTAACAAATCCTCGGAACACGTAAATGCAGTCAAAACACTGGCCAAAGTATACATATCAACATTCAAATTCATACGAACCATTTCTTGAAATATAGCTAAGGCCTTTGGTCCTTCACTATGCTGCCCGTATGCAACCACCATGGAATTCCAAGAAACCCCATCTCTAACCTCACCCATCTCAAAAAAGACACTTTTTGCCTCATCTAAAAACCCATTTCTACTATAATACGTAAGAAGTGAATTATTCACCGCAGCATAATTACCAAAGCCGCAATGAACCGCGAAACAATGTAACTGCTTTATCAGACAAACATTGTTACAACAGGCAGTGATCAAACCAGATAACGTAAACCCATCCATGTCAAAACCTCTCTCTCTCATATCCTTAAACAAGGTTAACGAGTTTCGACTTTCTCCACGATCTGCGTAAGCTGAAATGAGAGTGTTATATGATACCAAATCTGGTTGTGGAATCTGACTGAACAGTTGGTGTGCATCAGCCATACGTGATTCTTTCGCATATGCTGCAAGAAGAACATTGAAGGAAAAGACGTTGGCGTCCTCGGTTTCGTTAAAGGCGTGAAGGGCTGCATTGAGGCAGCCGCATTTAGAGTAAAGGAGGATAAAATGATTGGAGAGATAGGTGGAAGAAGGTATAAGATTTTTGAGATAAAGTGCATGGAGGAATTTGCCAGTTAAGATGTCTCTTTGAGCTATGCATGTTTTCAAAAGTTGGCTGAAGGATTGGAGAGTCCATGATATTTGGCTCATCACGTTTTCAGGAATCAAAAGACAACGGCCCCTTTTTATGCTAGATTTAGTCCTATGACCATTTCCCTATAAGACTTTTATTCTTGCTTCCCACCCCCACGCCCAACTAAACTATAACGGGGGTAAGTGTGGGCCGATTGATGATTTGAAAGATAGTCATATTCAAAAATCGACATGATTTGCGGATGCTAGTCTGTGGTTCGCTACAAAGAATCAAGAAAGAAAAGAGAACCAAGAGATAAAAAGTGCAAATGAGAGGATTTACTATTCTCTACCTTATGTTAAAGGTACTGAGTTCAATGTGCTAACTTCATGGGTGTGATTAAGGATATCATCTCATGTAATAACTAAAAGACATATCTCATTATAAATAATAGAATAAATATATTAAGATCATATTTGTCCAAAATTATATCACTAAAATAAGTGTAATAAAATGACTTAATATAACATAATGTAATCACAATAAATCTAAATTTATAGATATGCTCCAATATAATTGATATTTGTTAAGTGTTAATCTAATTTAATAATAAAAAGATATGAATGAATCCACAAAATATAAGAAATGAATATAACAATACTCTCATATAATTTTTATTTCTGAAATTGAAGTGTTAAGTTCAATTTATATTTTACATAATAATAATAATAAAATTACACTTTCCATTATTAATGTTTTAATTGACTTTCATTTTAGTCCTTTTATTTTCAAAACTAAAACTTAAAATCAAGCAACACGTTTGATTTTTATAAAATAATTACAGAATGTTTTCTCACAGTTGATAGATTTGGTTTGTTTTTTTCTACTCACCCCTAATCATGTCAGCACAACTAGAGCATGTAGTCAATTAAATTTGGCACCCCTTTTCTTATCTCGACCGTATTAATCCTATCGTGATTTAAATTATACTGAAAATTAATTAATTTTTGTCTATCTGAAAATAAAAATTATATTATTTTTAGTTAGTAGATCATGCAAAATCTTTCAGTTAATACATATTTTCTTTTTCTTTTGTATTTTTTTTGAAAAAAAAATAATAAAAATACATTGACCTGAGATACTATTAAATACTATTACAATATACAGCTAAAAATTAAAATACTATTAAATAAAATTTACATAATTGAATTTTATACCAATCGATGTCAAACCAACTGGGAACCTGCAAATACTCATTGCGATAAGCATAAAATGATCTTAATTCAGTACGAAGACTAAAGGACAGTCTATTTGTATTGATAGAATTTTGAGCATAGTGCTTTTTTGAAACATAAATATAAGTAGTACAGTTCATTGTTTAACATAAATGCCACCAAAAAACAAATATAGTCTACCATACAATTGCCAAATACAACTATCACAACTTCATTTCTCCAAAACATCAAATAAAAGAAATAAAAACAACTGTAAACCAAAAAATATCTATCAACACAACCATGATTTAAATTCTACGACCAACAACGTGTCTGCAACGAAAACAAAATAATAATTCACCAAACACTTACCAAATACAACAATCATGACATCATTTCTCTAAAACGTGAAATACCAAAAACACACGCGCGCGCGCGCACACACATAAATACAAGCCACAAAATAGTCTATCAACACAACAATGATCTAAATTCTACTAGCAATAAAGTGGCTATAATCAGAACAAAATTATAATTCACCAAATATTTACTAGTTGCAACTCAATTTAAATACATTCCTTGTAATTCTCATTGGCCAAATGATCACATAGGCAGTCCTAATGCTCGTGAGAAGTATCTATAGGTAGGTGTTTGTGAGTCTCATGGGATAGATACTTCTTATACACCATCTTTAACACTTTATGTCTATAGTTGCCATATTTTTTACCATAATTTCATCTAAATATCTTAAACTGTGTGACTTAGTTAAGTCTAAAATAAACGATTCCAGTATTAACAAACATTGAAAAATAATAAAATTATATGAATATTTATTAATATACTAAATTTAAAGAAATATGGAAAGAAATCGAATTAAGACAAGTGTTTATTACCTCTAGGTGCCTAAATAACTTTATCCTCTACCCTCGAGACATCTTACTCTAACATTGCAGTTTTAATGAAGCTAAGGTTCTTACAATAACTCTACATTTACTAATCAACTTACTATAACATGTACCTTCTTGTTTATCAGTTCTCGATAAGATAGTCATTTGTATCTACCCATTTGACCTAACATATGTTGATATGCTCATGCCTCTTGTCAGTCCATGAGTAGATTAGATCGATGGGTCTGAACCTGAGCAAAAGATAAAGACAACCATAAATATATAATATATAAACACATATACATACAAAATTGCCCAAAAATAAAATAAAAACACAAAACCATATCTACACTTTTATTAACATTTGAGGGTTGAGATTCATCTAGTTGTGTTGGCATATTCTCACTTGATGTCCTTAGTGATAAATGACTCTTTCCTAAATCTGGAGTCATTTGCAAAATAAAATGTAACATCAAATAGATATTGCAAAATAAAGATAAATGACATATGTAGAAGATATAAATTAAAAGATATGGGAAAACCATATTGTAATACTAATATGACATGCATTTTAAATTTACTCAAAAATAGAATCAACCAAGTCGTCAATAGGTAAACAATCTCTTAGACTTTCTTCGACTCTGTTTTTTTTCTATGGCACCTTGGACAATTTGTACATTTATCTATACTTGAGAATATTTTATATCTATTAAATTTGGTTGAATGTCATTTTTGATTAAATATTCTTTAATAGGCATGTCCTATAGAGGTAATGAAACATTGTAATGTATCAAATTACACCTCAAATGGTTATCATCATCTTTAAATGCATTGTTGTCAACATCTTGCTCATTCATCTCATCTTTCTCTTGATTATCTCACACGTCTCTTTGATACATTTCTTTTACTATTCTTCAATCATCTCCAAGAGATAGATCAATAATATACATCACTAACCTCACTTGAGTTGCTAAAACAAAAGCATCTTCATCATACCATATCTTGGTAACATTCATGCTCGTTAGAAAAGTATCATGCTATATTCTTTTTTTTTTTCTTAAGATTAATGTCAAACCATTTGCATTTAAATAGAACAATACATAATTTTGACAAGTATACCAACTCAGTGATATCTATTAACATGCTATAGAGTTTAGTATGTCATCATCATATGTACTTGGTACTAGGACTCCACTATTTTGAGTGACTCATCTTTCATCCTTTTTTTTTTTAATGTAAGATTACACTATTAACATTACAACTAGAAAAATAGTACACTCACTTATTTGGGCTATAAGCTAATACATATAATGGGTCATGTTCATTAATTAATCCTTTACAAAACTTTCTTTTATCTACGTAATAAAAACTTAGTTAACAAAAGATTATGTAGCTAAACTAAAAGTATTTGACACTAAATAACATGCCTTAATTGGTCATGAAACCAATCCAAAGAAATACGTTTTTGACTTTCATAATAATTAGATGCCTTTTTCGTTTGCAATACACTTATATAGTCAACAAAAAAGCATTAATATGTTCTACTTACATAATGGATATTTAGAGTTATTTTAATATATAATAATAATAGGATATATGTTATGCCCCCGTCTGTAGGGTCCATATATGACAATCATCATAGATCCTTGAGACACAATCTAAACTTCGAATGTGTCTCTTAGGCCTGTAAGGCTAATTAGATACATGTTCTTTATACAATCATAAACATATACTTTTAAAACACTATCTTAATTATTTTATAAAGATAAATCATACACGTCTCTTTAAGACTTCTAGAAATTATAGGTCATAAGTAAATAAATGTAAAGTAGTTTTAAATCATACCAATCATATAATTTAATAAGGATAATTTTTAAATAATATCATATAAAATAATTTACAAGCATATAAATTATATAATCCAAACATATTAGTTTCATATTATAAAATCTTTTACAAAAATATTTTCAGTGAACAAACTCTCGCTAAATAACTAGTCATAAGTTAAATAGATACTGATAGCTATAAAATGAATTTTGATCACCACTGCTAATGTGCTTTTTATCTTGCACTCAATCTCTTAAAATTGAAGAATGAGAGACTGAGTATACAAGAGTATACTTCGTGAGCAGATCATAAATATGTAATACACATAATAAATATTTATCACAATATACATAGTGAGAAAATCAAGTAAGATAAAATATTTGAATTATTTAAGTTATTGCAATAAATATTTATAAAAAAAATAAAATAAAATTAAAGTTAAATTATTAATAAAAATTTTTAAAATAGTCAATAAAATTATTGGGTAAGCCACCTTCCTAGTATTTATTTTGCTCACGAGCAAACTCGGGCTATCAGTAAATTTTTCATACATTTAAAACAATGAATGTTTAATAAAAATATAGTTCATATGATAATATACATGATGCTTATTCGATAAAAGTGTAGTTTGTATGATAAAATATATGATGCATGTTTTATTTTAAAATTTTAGCCTACCACTAACATTGTTCTAGAGTAGTCTATGAATTCTTACATGATTGACCTCTATATTCTTATTTAATGAGCCATTCGATCACAAATAAGATTATAACCTCCCTTATACCGGTCTCATTAATGCACCTATTTACCTAGGCGACCTCTCATGAATCCGTCCTTAGGCTACTTAACTTTATAGCTATAGTTTAGGCCCTCTGGCCAAGGCCTTCTCGGCCCATATCATCACAAACTCATCTATGAATTAAACAATAAAGTCCAATATCATAATTATACAAAATATCCCGTTTTCAAGAAAATATAAAGATCGAAATATCATTATTAACCTTTGACCATGCACATATATAAATCATAAATCATAAATTATCATCGCTAAAACTTTGGCAGCAATAAAATATCGTCACTAAAAATTTTGTTGGCAACAAAATATCATCAGTAAAATTTTTGGCAGCAACAAAATGTAATCGCTAAAACGTTTGGTGGCGATAAAGTATCGCCGCAAAATCCAAAATATTTTAGCAATGACATAGAATCGTCACTAAAAATTTTAGCGATGATATTTTATTTTACTTATATATTGGCAACAAAAATAACATCGCTAAAAATCGTATTTAGTGACGATTTATTTGTCATTACTAAATATTTAGTAACGATATTTTATTAGCGCCACTAATTTTAACTGGGACGGGATCTTGTTGGCAATATTTATAGTGTGCTAAAACCTTTAGTAGTAATATTAACCTCTTTTAGCAATGACAATTGGCACAGCTAAAAAGTTAATTTCTTGTAGTATTTTTATTTTATGTTAGTTGCCATAAGCATATTAAAGTGATACAATAAGTTTTTTGTCTTTTTGAAATCAAATATGAAAATTTAATCATGCATTACGTCTTATAACAACTGAATCATCGTTAAATTGACATCCCCTGTGCCCCTGTGATCAGAACTAGAAAATTATAATGGTGGGGTATGTTGAGCAGTTCATAATTGAAAGGTGAATTATTTCTTCAATAAAGGTATCACTAGGATGCACTGTGAAGATTCAATGACTTGTAAAAAATAACATTAGTGTACAACATGTGAACAAAGCAGGGAGAATACTATGGCTAAAAAGGCAGAATAAAAGCAAAGGAAACAATGAATGCTTTTATTTTTATTTATTCATATCTATAAGTCAAGAATCCACTAAAGCAAATTTAGTGAAACAAATGAGGCCCTAGAAATAAGAATACGTACGAACAACATTTTTCGTTGCAATTGCAAATGAGGTATCCCACATCCCACTTTAGGTTAGAAAGACCAAAGAGTAGTTAATCCAATGTAGTTAGTCTAATCCAATTGGGATGCAGAAAGTGGGAAGATTTGATAAATTTATTAACAGTTGAACTAAGCCAGTAGAAACATTCCATCGTTAAAGTAGAGGTAATAAAGCAATTGGAAGAATTCTTTTGGGTGTCATTTACTGCTGCTAAAAAAAGAGTAAATCTGAATATAAAAGCAGAATGTCCTTCAAACTAAAGGTATGTTAAAAATGGAGAACAGTTTTTAATTCAATCAAATATAACCCGTGACTAAATAACCAAATCCCAATTTTGAATTCAATCAAACCGACCAAACGAAACATAAATAATAAATCTAAAAGCGTCCTTAGAACAGGAAACAAGATCTCATAAATTTTTCTTTCTGGGTTTCAAAGCACATGGATGCCCAATATCATATATACGTGCTTACCAGCTTATGCAGTTTATAATATTTTCGTGCAACACACCATCAGCTTTTCTTGATTATTAAATCATGAAATATTATTTGTTTTTAATTGATAGGAATACATTATAAAGTGATTTTGAGAATGACGGGCAAAAAAGTCGATGAACTCGAAACGACAAAAAGCTGCAATTGATGAAGAGAACGAGCTCCAAGCGGTGGGAAGCTACAGGTGACGAAAAACGATGAACTCGGGGGCGAAGGTGGGTTTTTTATAATCAATACAAAATGACATTAGCTTAATTTAAATCAAAATGACATCATTTTTATTTATAACAAAATGACATCGTTTTGATCTCACGCAAAACAACATCATTCTAATTTTTTTAACATGCAAATTATAATTCTGGTTTTTACGTTGAGTATTTGCGGCGCCCT
This sequence comes from Trichilia hirta, assembly GCA_035221805.1. Taxonomy (NCBI): domain Eukaryota; kingdom Viridiplantae; phylum Streptophyta; class Magnoliopsida; order Sapindales; family Meliaceae; genus Trichilia; species Trichilia hirta. The sequence continues at coordinate 4,373,262 of JAWDEX010000020.1, forward strand.
TATTCTTGTTGTCATTAGTAATAATTTTAACGATGACATGACATGACATAACATAAATATTCTTTTGACGATAATTTTATGTTGTCACTAAAAGTTCATCTTCTAATAACAATATTTGTCACTACTAAACATTAATTTTTGCCGTCATATGCCCCCAATACATTGTGCAACAATATTGAGTGGTAATCGCTAAAAATAGCTTTAAGTAACGAATATTGGAGTCATTAAAAGTTAAAATTTTGTATTAAATTTTTTATTTTTTTTTATTTTTTTATTTTTTTATTTTTTTTTTGGCGATGATAAAACATTGTCACTAAAAGTGACATCATTGAAAATAATTTTTTTTTGTGGTGTTTGCTCTTTTATTCTTTCACATATAACGGCACATTGACTATTTTTTTTTTTTTAATATTACAATATTATAAGTTATAAAAATATGACAAATATTATTAATTATTAAGATATTATATTAGATGCCTACAATAAGATCTTTACTGAGTTTAAATAGAAACTATTAAAACATAAATTTCTTCAATTAAAAGTGGCAGTTTAAATAAAAATTATTAAAGCATAATTTTGGAAGGCATCTCCACAAAATTTAAATAGAAACTATTAAAGTATAAACTCTTCTATTAAAAGTGAGAATTTAACTAAAAACCATATATTTTTTACGAAATTTAAATAAAAATTATTAAAGCATAGACATCTTCTATTAGAAGCGAGAGTTTAAATAAAACAATTAATGTACAACTTTAAAGATTACGCCCAAATTAAAAGTTGGGTTAATCGAATGATAATAGGAGAAATCCCCATCTATGTAAAATGTACACAACGGAGGTCTATTCGAATAATAATGGGAGCAACTTACACTTGCATCTAAAGACGAGAGAAGATCCCATAAAAATAAAGTGCAATGGCAATTGGAAAGACTTCAACCCAAAATCTTTAGATGAAAGGTCTAACTGCCCAACAGCTTCTTCCAGAACTGGCTAGTTCATATTAACTATTTAATACAGTTAACATATAAAATTTGCAAAAATTACTATAAATATAAAATCTTTTATATATAAACTGATATAACAGGATAGTATCAATTACACATAGTTGATATAATTTATTTTTTTATTAATTATATTAATTTTATATTTTTATTAATTAATATTATCATATTATATTAATTTGTATATATAGTTTAGGAACAAATTATATTTTTAGTATTATTCTATATAATTTACTCACTTATTGCAACCTTATTAAAATTCAAGCCACGTCTAAAGAAATAAAAAATAAATAAAAATCGAGTAAGCTTATGCCCACTCTAAATGGGCTTGGTTCTGATATTCAAGGACTGGACCTGGATATTTGTTTGTAACGATGACTTTGAGACTGGACCAGATATTTGTTTGTAAAGACAATTTTGCAGCGACCAAAATTCGGAAGCAAAATCGCGATGCGCAGAAATGAAATGAAAGATGCACTTATAAGTGTTCAGAGTCTTCAGACTTAAAATGAAGTTCTCTTTCTCCTTAACGAATTGGCAATGGAGGAATCTGCAAACTTGCCAATACACAAAGCAGCAGAAGAAAACATATCTCCAAGAATTTTTGTTATTTTTCTGTTTTTATTGGGTATATAGTACTTTACAACAAACCTGACCCATCAAGCTTGGATGTTCCTTTATCAGGAACCCATCGTCCTTGATCATCAGGATATGAATGATTCAATGGAGAGAAAATTATTTTCAACTTGAAATGCTTCGCCTGAACCTGACTTCTGAGCTAGAGTCAAGGGAAGACGATCCAAACAGCTGAAGGGATTAGAAACGAAGGAAACTTATTGGTTAACAAAGATGAGTTTGGGCCCATTTTAAATTCCTAAGGGGCCTTGATTCCACCCATTCAGTGTTTGTTTTTGTCGATTACAATTTGGACCCTATTGGATTGATACAGTTGTACAATATGCTCTGCGTCAACTTTTTTCGTTTTTATAATTTTTTATTAAAAAAACAAAGACAAACTGTACAATATGTTTAGTATTGAAGTATTGCGATCATACTACTACTTTTGATTTTTGTTCTATAATTATTACTATAGAACGAAATATAAACTATTAAATATTTGTTAAAATATAAATATATCCAGTTAAAATTATTATTATCAAACACATTTTACAACTCTAAATACATGTATGTCCACAAGTTGATCGGATTCAATCCGGCAAAATAGCAGCAGATAGTTACATTGATTGTCCTAATTAGACAAATAAGATGAAAATTTATAATTAATTAAGCTCACCTAATTCCAAATCAGGTTCTTAATTAAAGGATTCATTAACACGCACAAAAAGGATCCCGATTTTACATATATCAACTAGTTTATTTATATCTAGCTCTCTTGTCTATAGCTACTACTGAATACTGTTGAAGAAGAGTCAAGTCCTTAATGCAAATATTGACCCACCACGAGGGACGATAGCATCTATCACGGCAGTTACATGTCGACTTGTGATGATGGATGGAGTACCAAGTTAGGTTTTGAAGTTCGGGGTTTGAAGCTCGATGTGCAGCAAAACTTCAATTCTCCAAGTTGTAATGCATGGCTTTGAAGTTTTAACGTAGGCCATCACCTACGTACGAATTGAACAACAATCACTTTCAATCCAGGCTGGACTCGGTCGCCATCTGAGATGAAAGAGGCAAAGCTGCATGGATCGATTTTGAGTATTTGCTCAGTGCAGCAAATAATTACAAAAAAAAAACAAAACTTTGGTCCTTATTAGCTTAAATTTGATGGATGAGTTACATTGGCATTCCATGTATGCTTAGTTGTTACCAACTATGACCCGCTTAATTGAGTTTTAGCAAAGACAAAATTGTAGGTGGCTAAAGCAAACCAAGAATATGACGGGCTTAATAAATATGGATCCTTAGTTTTAATAAATTTTAAATAATGCGACTTCCATCGAACAACTTGATTTCTCTGATATCATATTGAAGTGGATCGATATATCAATCATCAAATCATGGTGGCATGGGTAGGTTAACAAGTTGATATGCATGCATTAATTTGAAAGATATAATGACTATACTTTTTCAACTCGTAGAGCATGATATATTCTGTCAGTGATTTTAACTGTCTTAAGTTTTAAGTTGATGGCAACAAATTGAGATGATTTCTAACTAACTCATTTAGTTTCTGATTGACCTGAAATTCGATTATTAATAAGCAGCTGAAAACATGGAAGGGCAACTGCATGTATTAAAAAGTGAAGCATACAAGACATTAACATTGCTATTCGATTAGATATTTCAAAGATTACAGCATGGATTAGACATCTATTTGTTTTTAGCAAGATAAGGATGTAAGTTTCTTTTTAATAAAGAATTGGATAAATTATCCAAGCAAAATGGTTACAATACTGCTGTTGAAAAATTGAAAGAAAATAAAACTAATCAGACGTAAGTCTAATTAGGAAAACAATGAACACAAATCTTCGTTAACGTTCTTGATTCTCTTGTTTTGCATGCAGTTCAAAGTACTTCGCTTTCAACACAAACCCAAAAACGTACCCTCCCATTTGACAATAATTTCGGATAAGAATCAATGATCAGCCTTAACTAATTTAACTAAGAAAATGAAGTTTGACAAGTTCAGCCTCCTATTTCCATGCAAAGCTGGCACTCCAGAACGAGCAGCTTTGACTTTGTCATTGTCCAATTACGGTTAATATGAATATAAAATCATACCCATGTAATAGCTAGCACTCATTCAAGTCATTGGGGTTGGTTGATATGTGGAGAAGAATGGCGTTGATGCATAAAATCTCTAAAGATTTCTGTACACTAAATAATGAATCTTGCATCGATGATGGTGTGGTGGTTAAAGGGATCTTTTATGGGGCTAAACTTAGATTTTTGCTAAGTTGCTTATGTACCCCTTTTTTATATCAAGTCAAAATATAATTTTCTTTATAAAAGATGATGGCTTTTATATAGAGTTGACTGGCTAACCCGAAAGATTTTGAGGTCACTATATATTAATGCATGATCACCTTCTTTAATTCCTTACCTACCTTGTTTTCAAATATATTGTGAGAGATTTTAGAAGAACTTAAAAAATAACTACTCTTCATTTATTCCTAATATAAGCCAACTAATTTTTCAGTAAAAATTAGCTTTTAGTGAAAACTATATCTGTCTAAAGTTGAGAATAGCTTCGCTGACTAGATATAAAGTAAAGAAAATAAACTTTCAAGATTTTTATCTTACTTTCAAAGATGAATATATTCTCAGGTTTTTCACCCTACTTTTTTAAATTAAATGGCTTCTTAAAGGCAAATTTGCTCTTAGCTAAACCCTTCAAAGTCTACCTTTTTGAGCTCTTTAAATGATTCTCTTCTTTTTTGAAGTAGACCAGCTCTTAGGCTAAACCTTTAGATTCAACCTTAATTAGGCCAAGTGACACTCTTCTTAGGTGAGTTTCTCACCCTTATTCAAACTTCATACATCTGGCCCACATGCTCTTAGACTAGGTTCATCAATCCTTCCTTTTACGAGCAGATGTTAGGCTCTTTTTAGTAAGATCTGATGATTATTTAAGCCTCATAGTCTTTCTCGATCAAACTTGTATGGTTGAGTCTTCTTCTAACTATGTTATGCTTTTCTTGGTCAAACCTCTTCATTTAGTCTTTTTCTTGCTAAATGTAAGGCTCTTATTTAACAAGATTCTTTTGATTCAGCCTTATCAAAATTGTATAGGCCCCATAAAAGGGACATGGGCCCCATATAAGGTAAGTGATACTCGACATCAAGCGAGAAGCATTCGACATCAAGTAACAGGTGCTAAACATCATCGAGCAAATGTGTTGCTCTATATAAGGCATGTGAGGTTTGGTATTGAACAAGAGGCACTCAATATTGAGCAACAGGTTCTCGACATCAAGGGAATAAACTCAACATTATTAAATGAATGATCTTGGTATCATCAAGCAAATAAATTGCTCTACATAGGGCACAACTCTATATCGAGTAATAAAGCTCTATATAAGGCGTGTGAGGTTTAGCATTAAGTAAAAGACACTCAATATCAAACAAAAGGCACTTAGTATTGAGTAAGAGGTGCTCTACATCAAGTGAGTAAGCGCGATATCAAATGAGAAACACTTGACATCATCAAGTGAGCAAGTAACGCTTGACATCAAGCAAACGAGTCATTCTGCATAGGGATGTGAACTCCATATGAGACAATGATGTTCAATATCAAGCAAATAAACTCAACATCATTGAGCAAGAGGTGTTCAACATCATCAAGTGAATGAACTTGGCATGATCAAGAAAATAAGCTTAGCATTGAGCAAAATAAACTCGATATTATTAAGCGAATAGCTCAATATCATTGAATAAATAAACTTAGTATTGTTAAGCAAATGAGCTCAATATTATTGAAAGATTGAGTTTGGCATCGAGCAAATAAGCTTGGCATTAAATGAATGAGCTTGACATTATTGAACGAATAAGCTCCTTATTATCGAGCAAATAAGTTGCTCTATACAGAGAACATAAAACTTAGTATCAAGTAAAAAATGCTCGTTATCAAGCAAAAGGTACTCAATATCGAGCAAATAAGCTTGATAACAATGAACAAATAAGCTTAATATTATTAAGAGAATGAGCTTGGCATCATTAAGCAAATAAGCTCAATATCGAGTGAATGAGCACAGTGTCATCAAGCAAATAATTTTGGTATCATCAAACAAATAAGCTCAACATCAAACAAATGAGCTCTTTATTATCAAGAAAATAATCTCGATATCAAGCAAAATTATTTTGTCATGATCGAGTGAATAAGTTGGGCATTAAGTGAACAAGCTCAGCATCATCAAGCAAATGATCTTGGCATTATTAAGCAAATGATCACAGTATCACCTAGCAAATAAGCTTGACATCATCGAGTAAATAATCTTAGTATCGAGCGAATCAGTTTAGCATCATCATGTGAATAAGTTTAGTATTGAGTAAATGAGATTGGTATCATCGAGCAAATAAACTCGGCATAATCAAACGAATGAACTCCACATCATCTAGTAAATGGTCTTAATATTAAGCAAAAAGTACTTGACATTAAGTAAATGGTGCTTGGTATAGTGATTGTGTACAAAAGTGTTCTCGTGACACTAAGCAAATATACTTGGTACTAAGGAGATGAAAATATGACAAAAATAGATCTGAAACTATAATTATCAAAATCAACCTAGGATTTCATGTTTATTGATCTTATTCCCAAAAGTAAAAAATTTTAAGGGTTACTATCTCCATAAATGACCTCTTAGTTTTTCTTCCTAAAGTTAAATTTATACTCTTCTTAGATTATTAAGATTGGAGTGCTCTTGGTGATTAGAATTGAAGACCTTTTTAAGATAAGAAATTTTCTTCAAAATAAGATCTCATGGTCGAATAAGATTACCTTAAATTGGATAAGACCTCAAAGTCAAATAAAATTACCTTAAGGTAGGATGACGTCACCTTGAGTCAAATGAGATCTCTTTGAGGTCAAATGAGATCACCATCTGTCAAACAAGATCACCTTAGGATTCACTAAGTTCACTTCAGGTTAGATAAGATCGTCTCAGGGTCACAAAGACCTCGTAGTTGAAAGAGATAGCCTCATGGTTAGACATAAATACCTCGAGATTAAATAAAACCTCTCTACATCAGATGAGTTTTAGAGGTTGGATGAGAAACTTGAATAAGACCTCTTGGGATCGAATGAATCCTTAAGAGATGAAACCTTAGGCTTGCATGAGACCTCTTAGGATGAGACTTTAGAGATGAATGAGACCTTAGGGTCAGACAAAATCTCTTATAATGAGATCTTAAGGGAAAAGATATTGGACTTAAATAGAACCTCTTCGGATAAGATCTCAAAAATGTAAAATACTATTCATAAGCCAAAGTTAGAGACAAAGATTACAAAACTTCATCTATACAATTCAAATTGTAAAACCAAATTTCATGAATATTTAGATCAAAGTTTAACACGGTCTAATGGTTAACAAATTTGTATCTATATTTTGATAAAAACTGGATTGAGTGAAAGATTCTACAACTTCTATCTATTTTTGAGTTACTGGTCACTAACTAAAATTGAAGGTAAAAACTACAAAGCTCTATCTTCACCATTCAAATTATAGAATAAGATTTTAAAAAATGATAGCACAATATAATGGTTAATAAATTCATATTAATATTGTGATGAAAACTGGACAAGGCGAGAAAATCTAAAACTTCTATCTATTTATAGGTTACTGTTTATGAATCAATCTGAATCTATAGACCATAAATTCTCATCTTCACCATTCAGAATTGAAATAAGATCTCAGGAACATCCACACAAAATTTTAACATAATCTAACAATTAACAAATTTGTATTGATATTTTGATAAAAACTAGACGAAGTGAAAAAAATTGCATCTTCTATTATTTTCCTCTATTTTTATTTCTTCGCACACTACCATCATTATCATCTTGATTTTATTAGGAAATGGCTTTTTTTAAGTGATTCTCACAAATGGCTCTAATGTTAATATACAAAATGTCAAATAATTTTTATATGTTAAATAATGAATCTTACAACTAAAGGCGGCAATTCGGATAAATGGCTCGAATTTAGGTCAACTCAAATATGATACGATTAATATTTATTCGATACAATTATTATTTGTGTCAAAAAATACAAATACGAATATGACACGATTATTATACAATTATCCCTTTAGACACAATTATCCATTTAAACACGATTATCTAATTAGACATTATTATTCATTTAAACAAAATTTTTTGTTTAGACATAATTATTTATTTAATTAATTGTGTCTTAAATAGATAAACAGGTTGAAAGGGTCAAATACGAATCCGACAAGATTATTATTTATTCGACACAAATACGACCTATTTATTATTTGTGTCAAAATTTTTAAATTAGAATCCATTTAATTACTCATATTCATGTCGAATAATCGTGTTGTGACTCAAATTGCCACCCCTACTTATAACGATGATAGTGTGGTGGTTAAAAATTTTTTTATATAACTAATTTAGATTTTTTTAAAGTTACCTAAATACTCTTTTTTGTTTGAAATCAAGTTAAAACATAATTTTTTTTTTTTTTTCAGAAGATGATGGTTTTTATACGAAGATATGTAGCTAACCTTATAAATTTGGGATGATCACCTTCTTTTCTTATCTACTTTATTTTTAAATATATTATAAAGAATTTGAAAAATAATTATTCATAATTTATTCTCGTTATTTGAATTTCACTCTTATTTTATTTGGAATTGAGGTGCTATATACGATTTACAAACTTAATAAAGTGGATAGCCTTCGATTTCGCTGACTTGTGTTAAACAGGGAGGCATTCTTGTAAGGATACCTGGCTAGCTAGCTGTCAACCATCAAATTCAGTTACAGAGAGAGACAAATAAAGACTTCATTGAGAGAGACGAAGATTGACCGGGCCAACTTTATTAAAGAAAGGAAGCAAATTAGCCATGAATGTGTCTCCTCGGAACAGTGAGAGGAATGGAATAACGTGAGCATCATGTTAGGTGTCAGCAATGGACTTAGGTCTTAAAATGGTCCCTGGAGCCTACAATTTGTACATATTCTTGTGTCTTAAGCGGTGGGGCATCCATAAGAGACTTTCACATGCACTAATAACCCTTATTCTACTACAAACCACGTGGAGCCCTCCATTATTCATAAATGTTTTCCCTTAAATATACCTAAACTTAACATTTAAGGATTAACTTGGATGAATGAAATTAAAATGCATTATGTTAATGTGTGTATTAGTAAAATCTGTAAGGAGATTTTAACGAACATATAATTAAGGAGATTTTGTGACATATAAAATATGAAGGAATCCAACACATATTAATCAAATGGAATATGGTTCCATAAGTGCACTCGACAACCCCATAATAAGATTGGGTTGCATGAGCCGAATATATTGCCCAAATTGGCTAATCAATTGGACAAGCCAATAATTTTGCTGCCATGCAAACAGTTCATGATCATCTAATACACAACAATCCATTTACGCAATTTATTTACTGACTCTATATATTAGCCTTTGGTTGTGAATGAATATTACATGATTCATTTGCTGTTTCGCATCATGTCTTAGGCTGTCGTTCCATATCTATTGAAGCCAAAGCCCAAATGGTCACAGGTTGCATCCATCAGATCGCGAGCCAGATGGGAGGACCCATTTGGTGCATGGTAAATAAAATCGAGGGGCCCTAATATGAAACATGTCAGTGTATTACAAAAGCATCAATTTGGGTTATTTTACCTTAATATGAACTAATTGGTTTTGGCACTAAAAAATTATGAAGACATCAATGACATCCAGAAATTTTGTTCAGGAGGGACAAAATTTTTAACATTATTTTTAGTTTATCTTTATATTTTTACGTTTAGAACTCTTCTGTAATTTATTAATTTAAAAAATTAGTGTAAGAATTTATATAATAACAAAAACAAAACAAAACTCAATAAAATAGTTTTTTAATATTTACCTAATATTAGTTGAAAAAAAGATAAAATTTTTGTACCAAAAGTAGTTAAAATTTTGAGAAGCTGCAGTCTTGTAGTAATTAAGATTAAATTCTTGATAATTTTGTTGCAATAACAAGGATAAAAATAAGTGATATGACTAAAAGAAGAGATAGAGCATTTTTAAATGAAAGGAATGTATTTAAGAATTTTTGATATTTATAAAGATATTTTGGAAGTATGATTGGGGCACCAGGTTTAGATTTAATAAAATAAAAAATAAAAAAAAGAGCGAATTTTTAAAGAAAATAAATTTATTTAAGATATTTCTGATAATTCACCAAAATAATTAGTTTCCAAGTTTACAAAATACATTTGCCCATCCTAAACACCATGATGCTCTGCCCATGAAATACACGTTATTTTTATCGAAACAATAATCAAAATTTTTGTGATAACAGTCACTTTCAGTACTTTGAACTTATCTATAGTTTAAATCAAGTCAAATTGTATATATCCGTATATATTACAGCAGCTTGACAATGTCATGCGTTCAACACCAAATAGTCGGTCAGTCCTTTAGACTTTGAAGAAACCCTTCAACTTGATATTTTTCCTTATGTTGACTTCGTGAGCCGAGAAGAACTATATATGGCTTACTTAAAGTTTGAGTTTGGTGAGTCTTAGCTCTCATTACGATGGTTTGAAGTCCCAAATTAATAAGACTTTGATGGTATGAGATGAGGCTTACTCGCTCAGTGTTTAAAACCATATCATCAAGTTTACAAGTCAAAATGGAGAGAGACAGAGAGAGAAGGTTTAGTATGATAAGGGTTTTTAGTTAGATGTATACAAATGGACCCGCTAATTAATTAACAAGAATTAATATATAACATACACTAATAAAATTGTTACGGTGACTTCGCTGTTGCTTCCTATCAAGTGATATTAATGACCTACTTAAACCTTGACAGTTGAAATCCATAAAAGGATCAAAAGAAAACTACTTGACAATACAATGAGCTGTCCCTCACTGTTTTCTTGAGTCAAATGTGATAAAAGTAAAATAAAAAAAATATGCCGGAGGGTCCTTCAAATCTGGGAGCGGAATAACCCAGAGCCTCTTATTACCACCCTCACCAATCTTTTGGAAAATGAAAAACAAAAAACAAAAAACAAAAAAAGGTCATAAGTCCTTTTTAATTAACTTTTTATAAGCTAAAAGAAGATTTTCAAGTCTCTTTTTAATGGTAAAGTTTATGGTTTTCACTTTCTTGTTTTGCTTTTGTGATTACGATTTGTGACTATTTAGAATGGGACACTCAGAAATTTAGGAGCTAAAACTAATGGCGGGAGACTAATTACTGATCACGGTTTCTACCAATAATTGTGTCCTTTGATACTTCTTACATCCCAACCACTTCCACAAATCGTTCAACCCATTCTTCATATACATGGAGATACATGGAGAAGTGACAACTAATTCTCTATAATTTTTTTAAAATAATATTTATTTTTTATTAAAAAATTTATAATAAATATATATTTATAATTTTATTAAATGTGACTTATTCTTTATTCGAATGTTTATGACATATATTCCTATAATTTAAAAAATAACAAAAAGTATTTCTACTAAAAATAAAATACATATTTTTATTATATAAATTTTTAATTTTTCTCTTGATTTTTATTATATAAATTCTTAAATAAAAATAATGAAAATTTTTAAAAATATTTTAAATTTGATTTATAATTTTAATACTTTATTTATAATACTTTATCATAAAAAAATTATAAATTAACTTTTAAAAGTTAAATTTAAAATACTTTTATTTTATATTCATAAAAATTTATGTTTTTATTTAAAATTAAATAAAAATAATTTAAATATTTTTATTTAAATTTTTCAACAACCATAATACTTTATACTATAAAAAATTTAACTTACAATTTTATATTAATAAATACTTTTTAAAAAAATTATTAAATATAAATATAAAATTATAAATTAATTTTTATTTTAAATACTTTATAATAAAAAGTTTATAATTTAATTTCTAAAAATTAAATTTAAAATATTTTTATTTAATATTCATTAAAATTTATGAATTTATTGTTATTCTATATTTTAAATTTGAAATTTAATTTATAATTTTACATTTATATTTAATAAATCTTTTTTAAAAGTGCTTATAAATATAAAATTATAAATTAAAATTTTTAAAGTATAAATAATTATAGTTGATCAATAATTTAAATAAAAATGTTCAAATTATTTTTATTTAAATTTTAAAAGTAAAAGTAAAATAAAATTTTATAAATTTAAATTCTAAATAAAAATAAAATTTTTATGAATATAAGATAAAAATATTTTAAATTTAATTTTTATAAAGTAAATTATAAATCCTTTTAGTGTAAAATATTACAAAATAAAAAATTTAATTTATAATTCTATATTTATATTTGATAAATTCTTTTCTAAAAGTGTTTATGAACATAAAATTATAAATTAAATTTATTTATATAAAGTGTTATAGTCATTCAATAATTTAAATAAAATATTTAAATTATTCTTATTTAATTTTTAAAATAAAAATAAAAAAATCATAAATTTTTATAAATAAAAAATAAAATATTTTTAATTTAATTTTTAAAAATTAATTTATAAATTTTTTA
>JAWDEX010000020.1:4407846-4418190 GCA_035221805.1 Trichilia hirta
TTATAAATATTAAATAAAATATTTTAAATTTTACTTTTAAAAATTAATTTATATATTTTTAATATAAAATATTATAAATCAAAATTTAAAATTTTGAATTAAATTTAAAATATTTTTTAATAAAAAAATTAGTTAATTTTTTAAGCATTTGAATGATAAAAGTCTGAAATTTGTATGATAAAATATATATTTTTTTTTTAAATAAAGGGGGTGTTTATTATTTTTTCAAATAATAGAGAAGTATTTATTGCAAATTTGTGAAACCCGACTTTCTCATAGCCTTAATATATTTAAACTTATAAATATTGCTTTTACCTCATTATATTTAAACTTATAATTTTATCTTTTGTTTGGTTTGATTAGTTTACTTAAAAAAAAAAAAATTATGTGTTTAAACTCATATACAAAAGAAAGAATTAAAGAAACAGGAAAGAAATTCACAAGTTCAGTGACAAGTATTGGAGGTGGAAACTTTAGAACAATCAATTCGTATTTATTATGTAAAATAAATATACAAAAAGGCAGTGAATTTTAAACAACTTTTATGTATTATTTTTTAATTTATATACTTGAATAAAATAAACACTTGCAAATTTTTAAGATATATTTTAATTCATAAATTTATTTAAACATATTATATAACTATTAAAAAAATAACTCAAAATAAAATAAAATATTGAGAAATTTAAAATCAAAGGATAAATAATTGCGGTCTGGAGAATATGATGCGTATTGTTATTATAAATATAACTCCAAAGAATCATAAAAGGTGTTATATAAGAAGAAAATAAACATTATTAGAAACATATATGAATTTATTGAAGTAATTTATGCGATTTATTTACAAAAGAGTATAAGAGTGTTATTAAAGATAAAAAAATTATGTTGAAAATATCATCACATACATGTTTGGAAAATGGGCGTATGAAGGGTTCAAATGGACTGGACAATTCATTTAGAGTGTAAATAGAATTCAATTGGGCTGAGAGTTATGGGTTGGACTTGGTGAATTATTTTGACCGAAAACACACGACATTAATTGCAAAATAATAATTTAAAAATTATCACCTGTTAATTATTGTAAATTTAAATCTAATTATGTATCAAACTCTCCTATTTTCCAAGATTCAATAATAAATATATTTCAAGTTATTATTTTTGGAAAATTTATTAAGAAATATTTAAAATATAAACTCTTTTTATTAGTTTAAACAATTTGGATCTTATTAGTTATTTACACGTATTTCAAAACTAAATATATACTTTTATATGCTTTGTAAAAGGGTACCATGGTTCCGAAAATATCTAAATTTTTAGATTAATGGCATTTAATAAATAAAAATATATATAAAATTATTTGAATTTCATATATATAAAAGTATTATATATACGCATGTTAAATATTTTTTAATATGTTTAGATCAAAACAAAATTATAATTTTATAAACATAATGAAATAAAATTTGATAACCATCAAAATTGAATTAAATGAATTTTAATTAATGAATTTAAATTTATATTAAATTGAGTAGGATTGACTTTTTATCAATAGTCGATATTTTACCTAGTTTGATTTGAGATATAATAATAATGAAAAAGAAAAAATTTTTATTAATAAAACAAAATTATATTATTGGGAAATAATTAATGTTATTTTTTTCATAAAAATATCGAATATGTAACAATAATCTAAGTATATTCTTAAACTAATATATATAAATAAATTTATGTAAAATTTTATATTATTAAAAATACTATTTGACTTGACTTTAACCTAATTGAAATCAAACTTTACCAACCCTACAGTAAAAATGAGACTCATTCCTAGTAAAGTTGAAGTAAAAATAGATTACCAACATCTAGAAGCTGAATTAGATTCTCCCTAGGGTTCTCTTACAACAAGAAAAACGTTGCGTTCACTCGCGGACATACTTCATTTAATAGATAATAAATCCATTTATATACTATACAGCCAATCAATTTGAACAAGAAATTAAATTAATTAATTAATGATCTCTTATTTCCATGAACTATCTTCCTTCTTTTCATCATTCTTTTTCAACATGTACAGCCAAATCGAGAACATAAGATTTCTGACTTCTTCTCCCTGGAAAAAGAATAATATCAGGCATATCTTTGATATCCCGCAAAGAATTACTGTCAATTTGTTTAAGCATATAAATACAAATTTACTAACTTTAAAAATTATAATCGATGAAGTAAAATAAGAATTCTTGTGTTAGTGAGTGTCACTATCACTTAATATAAAAATTAATTATGATTGATTAATTCAATTTTGGTGGAATTTAAAAATGAAAAGTTTGAAAGAAGGTGGAGTGGCCTGGCAAAAAAATTTTGTCGTTGATTGGGGTGACCTGAAGGTTTGCCATAGAACTCAAGGTAATATTGTCCCGTTGTTTAATTACAAGTGTCAAATATGGTCAGAATAATTAATTATTGTGCTCTTAAAAGTAAACTAATTAAATTTTTGAAAATTTCTGTGTTGTTTCTTTGAAGACTCTTTCTACTACATTTGTGCTTCTTGTGGAGGATGCTTTCTCATGGCCGCCAGTTTTGCCAAGATTAATCATTTTAGTTGTAATTAATCAGAATTTTTGTAAAGTAGAATGAAATTTGGAATTTGAATTTGATAGTTTATATAATTCCTTTAACTATGATTTCTTGCAGGAGCATTGCAATAAGAAAATCAAATTTGATCATGCAATAGTTAACATATATGTTAAATACATACTTTTACTTGGTAACTAGGTAACATATATGTACATCATTGTATATACGATTGTTTGGAAAAGATAAACCGAGTCATCTATTACTTTACCGAGATAATTTAATTAGTATAAGCATTAAGTGTATTTTTTTAACTGGGTTCGTTGTTGAGACCTATTAAGGAGAAAAATGGAAACCCTAGGACAAAATATGAAATGAAATTGCGGACCATTATGAAATGAATACCAACCATGTATATATATTATGGAGTTGATTAATGTTATTTCAGTCGATCTGCCTTTTGTTTCTCATCAATTGACGTCACTGCTTACACAAAGTTTTCAATGCGTGCATACCGCCTTCATACAAGGATTCACAGGAATATATATATATATATATATATATAAAGAGAGAGAGAGAGACTCATAATTGGTTATCTGATGCGTTCTCTCTTGCAATTGTTTATTGAATTTTGTACTTTTTATAGCCATCTGCTTCTTTGAATTTGTATCCTTGCTGTTTGTTAAGAATATTTGGAGCATTTGGAAGAATTGTTTGCAGTCTTCTCTATTTGTCTACAACCTTAAAGAAACATTTCTGCTAGAGACTCACAGATAAATTAAAGTGAATTTAATCCGTTTATTATAATATACAACTATTTTCATATTATTATGGATATTATTAAAAATATGGTTAGGATTAAGGTTTTATAATTTCTAAAAATTATAATTATTGTAAAATAACACTATTAGTTGTCCATTGAGCCAAATATGATTTGCCAAATAACTTATAGTGGTTTTAAATGTTCAATATATGTCGCAATATGTAGTGATTGATAATGAATAGAAAAAATATCCAGGGTAAAGGATTGATTAGAGATTGGAACTGAAGACTTTTTTTAAGCTTTCCACATATGTCGACAAAATCAACCAACAATTTCCAAATCCTGTCAACATAATTCTAATTTTAAATGAAAGAAATACTATTTGTTGGCCTACCAAACACATCACAGGGGGAAATATAGTCAAGATGAAAACTAACGGTTTGATTTAATCTGTAGCCACTATGTCTACTGAGAATCCCATTTTCAATACATCAGAATTTTGATTTTAGAGTAAGCACACCCTTATTAATTATGATCCAAAATCCAAAAATAATATGAAAGAAAACCATAAATTCAAGGTCATTCCCAAGCATGTAATCTAAAATGAAGTCTAGATGAGGGCCCGCAAACCCACAAACAAATAATGAAAAATCTTATGAATGCATGCAGATTTCAACATCTGCCATTTAATTTCATGAAATGTACAATGTTAACTGCTGCGGGAACCACGTTGCTGTGCCTCACAAGAAAAGAATTTTGATGACCTCACGGTTTCGATGCCGTTGAATTTTGATTCCTGTAATTCATGGTGATGAAACCCAAATCGAAAATTCATTGAAGGTGCGTGTTGAAAGAGTAAAAAGATAAATCACACGAAGGGAGTGTTTAGGATTTGGGTGACAGCTGAGCTGGCCTGCTTGGTTGGAGTCCATGAGGATGAAGATGAAGGGGCTTATGTTGATGATCAATGGAGAATGATGTATGCGCATGTGGATGTGTTAATGGACAGCGACCAATGGAGAAATGGAGGTGGTATAGGTTTTTTGGGAAGTCTATATGGGGAAGGAGTTAAATATTTTTTTCCGGTGGTTTAATTGCCTTGCATTTTATGATAAAATGTAAGACTAAAGGAAATTATTAAAATAAAGTATATGTTAAATAGAAACGACGGATATTAATAAAATACAAATTTACCAATTACAACATATATAAAGATGCTTAATTAATAGTTACAATAAGAATGTATTTGAAATTGAGGTAATGTAATTTTTAGTTCATAATTACGAAATCTAATCACGAATTGTCTAAGTATAAACAAGAGTGGGATTCCTCATAGATTAGGCTGGACTATAATATAAAAAATAGAATGAAATTTATAATTGATTCAAATTTATTGTCTGCACAATATTTAGTTACTTGACATAAAATTTACGTGTATCTTTAATTGAAATTTTCTTGGTATGTTTTGCTTATATAAAACTCTAGCCACGCCTCTTAAATATAAATGGATAAGCTATTGGTAAAATCTACCTTCTAAGTGTAGGAGTCAACGAAATAATTTAGATTTGTCAAAATTACTTACAAGAATAGCAGTCCTAGTAACAAAACCCTAAAATTAAAGTCAATTAAAACATGTAATCCCACGTTTAATTGGTATAGTTATTGTAGTGTTGAGAGGATCTCGAGGATCCGCATTCTGGGCTGGGATTTTGGAGACCTAGAAGGCCACATTCATAGAATTAGCGGTCCCTTGCCAATGGCAATATTTTATTCCGATGCCAACTTTTAACGGCTCAGGGCGACAGTATCTGTTTGCTACTTGAGATCCATCTGTTGAGTTAGTTCCACCGGGTTTGCCCTGCCCTTGAATTACTTCTAAACAAAAAAATGAAGAACTAATAAAGTAAAATAGTAGTACCTGCACTTTAATGTCTTTAAAACATCTCATCACATTCAAAAATTGCTTGTCATACAAGTGAGTCGATGGATAATTATTACGTTACTCTGTATCATTAAATCATAATTGTAAAATAATTTATTTTTTATTTAAACATATTACTCTATATCATTAAATATGATTATATAATAATTTATTTTTTATTTAAACACGTTACTCTATATTATTAAATCATGATTGTAAAATAATTTACTTTTTATTTAAACACGCTGGCCACTGATAAATCAATCTTCCATTATTTGATGTTCCAAATGCACGAATCACTATAAATACAGTATCCTTCCACATAGGAAAAGAGAGAGAGGGAAGAAATCTCTAGCTCACGCTTCCACATCGATATTTTTATAAAAAATACTCACAAATAATTTTTTACGTACTTTTTTTTTTTTTAATTTTTTTTATCCAGTAGATAACTTAGACATTAGAATTTAATTGTAAAAAAAATGGCTTTACTTCTAAATTTTTTATTAGTGTTTACGAATAGAAAGCTACATAGCAAAAAATTATTTGACCTGAGATAAAACCAAATTATTTTTATAACTATCAAAAAATAAAACGTTCTAAATTTTCTTAAACATCAACATGTACCTTAATTTGAAAATCTGCAAATTAGGACACTTTGCAATTAATGTCATTGACTTGGCTCACAAATTTGACTAATGTAGAATTAATCGCATGCAACATCAAACCCTTGATGGTATTCATCAATTTCAACATTTAATGACTTTGTTTGATAGCTTGATCCTGTCAATTTAATTTATCTTATTTTCTCTTCTCTTCTTTTCCTCTCTATAAAACAAGCAGGTATGAGTCTGTATCAATCATGCTTAACAGTTGTCGACCATCATCACCGGATCAAATTTGCGTAGTTCTGAGCTGCATTCCGTATGAAGACAATAAGTAACAGTAATTCTATATCTTCTTTTCCTTAATTTCGTTAATTCTTTTTAGCGTATTAATTGTTAAACATCAATCTTCCATTTAAGAGATAGTAGCTAGTGATTGACTTTGAAAAACTTGGATTTTATATAGATCATGAATACCCCAAAAGCAATAGCGAGAGCGACTTGAGCTATTTTTGATTTAGTGCTTTCGTCTTTTAAATCCTTTTGACTTAAAGAGTATGGACAGACGATATCTTGCATATAATTGATATGCTTTATCTTTGTAAATTAATATTATGTTGTGCATATGGTTGACATGCTTTTGTTTGTTTACCTGGCATATCGTGTTTTCGATTGTCTTTGTTTATTAAAGTAGGTGTCATTCTTTACTTATTTTAGGCTTATAATGTCTGAAAATTCAATCTTAAAAATATATATTTTGAGCCGTTCATAGAGGATATATCATATATCAGCTTGGGAAATATGTCTGCTTGCTCTAGTAATAAACCTGGATGGTGAAAAATGCCAGATATATGTATGTAACATCCAATTGGCTGAGTAGTTAGGATTAATCCTTGCAAGTTGATTATAGACAGTGATAAAAAAAATAAATTAATATTAAAGGATAAACTAAATTAAAATGATGGATATAGCTTAATTAAAATCTTTGACCTAAATTACCATAGAAGTTTAAAACAGCTCATCCCATATCCCACATGACATTTAATTTAAAACTGAAAATATCATTTAATATATTTTTAATTTAAGGAATCGGGCAACTACATAGTTATTTATTCCTTCTTTTTTTAATAAAATTTTTCTTACATTGACCATTTTCTTAAAAAAGAAAAAAAAAAGAAAAGAAAATCTAACTCAGCAACTTTCTATATCAGAAGTTAAGAAAAACACATCTAAAAAGTGTTTTATTTGAAGTCAAGATCCTCAACAGAAACAAAAATAAAGTCTAAAGGCAATCGAAATGTGAACAGTTCACACTTGAGTTCTTGAGCCTGGATCATATTTTAAGTAGAATACATGGAGTAGGTTCAACGTTATCTCTTTCTGCTGTAAAGAAAGCATTAATGGAATCAATTTTTAAAATTACGAATAAGTTAAAGTGTTAATAAATCCAACCCATTTATATTCATTGATTGCATCTCAAACAATATGAATATGATTTGTACGTAGTGGGTTGCATTTTTATACTTGATTCTTCTTAATAAGGCCTATGAAAGTAAAAGAAATTAAAGAATAATTTTTAACTTCCCTTATTGACTATTGATTTGCAAAAGTAAGAGATCGATTTTTATGTGAACTAGATGCTTTATTTTTTTGAACTACGGGGGTTACTAAAATAACGTTGGTTATCTTGAAAGTGATTATTAATTAATTGAATTACTCAGTTTTGAGCCTCTTCATACGCTTCAGTGAAAAGGGTTACCCCCAACATAACCGCACTGAACTGCCAGATCCGAATTTCATTGAAATGGGAAAATCGATAGCACTGAAAAAGCAGATATAAAACGTACACGCCCTTAGTTAAGCAAGAAAGTATTCAAAATTCTTCTCATTGTAATTGGAACTACATGACATGGACTGATATTCATGTGCTTTCACAACTGTTTCTGCTATTGCGGACATGAAGATAACAATAAACAAATGGAGCCACTATTGGATACCCTACTCGCTAAAACCGAGCAGGTTGTAGCCAAAACGTCAAAGCAACTTTCCAGGTTTACTATTGCCTTATCGTGGTCTTAGGGAAGATTGTCATGTTTTAAATAAAGGAATAAGGGATCAGAAACGTTACTCTTTTGCAATGTAATTAGAAAATCAAAGATAAAGTTATTAAATAAAACTGAACAAGAAGATTAAGCCATTAACAAACACATATCTCAAGACATGAATGTCCTGAAAAGTGCTAGTAGTAATTAACATATATCTAACTAAATTCACTGAAATACTTTCATATTATTGATTTCAAAGTCCTAAGATTCTTTCAGCATCAATGCCAACGAATTTAATCCAAATACTATAGTAAAAGAGAACCCAGAAGAGAATATATTACTGCTTAAACAACAATCAACTGTAGTAAAGAAATGGTTAAAATGAAATAGCACGTGGACAACAAATCTCTTGATAAATTCAACAGGTATTTCTAAAATTCCGATCCCAAATGTCCTAATAACACAGATTTACACCAACCATGCAGTGTTATTCATGGCCAAAGTACCTTGGCTCTTGAAATGTAGAATCTCGTGGTATGCTTTGTTGACAAGTTCTGTAGCCGGAAGGAATTGTAGGATAAACGAAAGAGCTTACGTCTTCCCAATTGGTGCTTTCTACACATGTAGTCCCCGTGCTTCTATTGACCACGTTCATCCCATAGAATCTCTCCAATTCATCTAACTGTTGTTGATTGCTGTAGGCCAATTGATCACTTAGCTCAACTGGAAAATTTTCCAGGCTTTGAGACAAAGACGCATTAAATTGAGCTTTTGGTAATTGAGAACCAGTACTATTATTCATAGATGTTGGTGAAGCAAGGATGCTCATTGTATTATCATAAAAGGGATCTTGGGAGAAAGAGACATCAGAACGGTATTGAACACTTGAAGAAGTGGTCATCATTGGTGGTTGATGATCACCAGAAACTCTTCCTCCTGGCTTCATCAGCAGGTTCCTAAAAGAATTCTCGTCCTTGAAATGATAGTCCAATTGTTGGGGATTCACCGGCTGTGTGACAACAGGAAGATCTGGCCAGTAGGGGGTTTGGTTCATAAGCCCCGGAACCATTAAATTCTCACTCTCTCTTTTCGTTTCTTGCTTGAAGCAACCATCTCGCCGGGCCTGTTGTTCTTTGCGCTGCTTGCCTAAGAGCTTCTTCTTTAGCCTTGTGTTCCAGTAGTTCTTAATATCATTATCCGTTCTTCCCGGTAATTGAGCGGCAATTATAGACCACCTATTTATGCTTGTCAAATAACATTTCTATTAATTAGTCACATAATAAGGCCTAAATAATCGGTGAATTTATTACTACAAGAAAGCTTAATTACCTGCTGCCTATACTTATATAGAGGCTACAAATAATGTTATCTTCTTCTTCTGAGAAACCTCCATGCTTAATGTTAGGTCGCAGATAATTTAGCCATCGAAGCCGACAACTCTTGCCACATCTCTTGAGCCCTGTAGTTTACAATGACATCCGAGAACGTATGAATCATAATCAATTCAGAAACATATACGATTATAAGTTGAGATAGAAGGATTTTATATGTTTACGCTGTTAATTAATTACCTATCTTCTGTGGCAAGGCTATCCAGTTTCCCCCGGTGCCATGCTGCTCAATATAAGCTTTTAGTTTTGCATCTTCCTCCGGTGACCATGGTCCTTTCTTCACGTTGGCTTTGTCACAGCAAGGAGCTCTACCCATGTTTTGTCTGTGTTAGTTTCTTCTCTTGATAATAATGATATATGATAGTGCTATTATTTATAAGAAAAAGAGAGAAAAAGAGTATTATAGCTGGAGAAGAAGAGACAAGGGACGGTCACAGGATTTCAAAAAGTAGAATGAGAAAAAGAGGGTAACTTTTATGTATAGAATAATGGGGAAATTAGAAATGCCAGATGAGGAGACCGAGTTTTTTCCCATTGTCCTTCTTAGTTTAGAATCTATAAAATTTATTTGCTAATCCGCCATCTCCCTTGACTATCTCTCTCTCTCTCTCTCTCCGATTATGATCATCATCGTCTGCTATGGAGAATGATGAAATGGGTGTAATCATGAGCGTTCATTTTGATGGAACCATATGGATGATATGATAATATATCATCAAACATCAGAATAAATAATTGTGAAAAATTTTATTTATTGAAGAAAACTTAATCAGAATAATGGAATTCCGGTCACTAAAACAGTATCACAACAATTTTTAATAATATATATAAAATCACATTTATAACAAATATTGTTGTGATGTTATAAATTATTAATATAACGTCTTATATTACATTATAATTACTTACACAAATGAGCTAATGTTATTGGAATTTTGATAGATAATAATACATCCAAAAAAATTTAGGTATTACGGGTTTTAATAGAATAATTCAATAGAAATAAATCATGTGTTATAAATTTTTCATTTGTTAATTAATAAAATTTAAAGTG
>JAWDEX010000020.1:4419251-4434499 GCA_035221805.1 Trichilia hirta
TCATAAACTCACTCGCTTCATTTTTCATTTTCAAGAGATCCAACTCAGGGTAGAAGCTCATTAGTGGTGTTGATTAATTAAAGGTTTAAAGCTCATTGGTATCTTTTTATCTATTGACTCATTTTTCTCATTTTTCTATCATTTTTCCACTAGAGAATATCTTTATAAACTTTTGTATGTACAAAAAAATGAATATTTCTTTTATATATTATAATTTAAAATTTAAATTATATTTATACTGTATCTGAGAAATAGTTTGTGAATATTTCAAAGAGATATATTTGTTTTACATATTTTGTAAAATGATCTAAGATAAATATTTTAAATAGTGTGGATAATATATAGTATACAGATACTTAATAAGTCTTATAGGTTTAAAGAACATATTCAAGACTTTAAAATGTATCTTAAAAGTCTGTGACAATTAATATATGTGGATTCTTTGGACAGAAGTGTGATAATTATAGTCCTTATGATATATTTTAGGATATTAAAATATATCTCAAAAATTTAAGATAATTGTTACATGTGAATCTCATAAGACGGGGCGTGATTCTATAAATACCCTAAAACAAACAATCTCACGTTTAATTGGTCAAGATATCATAGTTTAATTTGAAAATATGCATAATTAGGATTCTTTGTATTTAATGTTCATTGACTTGTGTCTATACTCTTCTGTGGTTTGTATTTAATCACTCAAACCTTTGATGCTATTGGTCAATTTCAACATTTAATGTCGTTGCTGGATAGCTTGATCTTGTCAACGTAATTTATCTGATTTCTCAACCCTTCTTTTCCTCTTCATAAAACAGCAGGTAATAAGTCTGTATCAAACATGCATAGCAGTTGTCGACCATGACCAGTTGATCAAATTTGTGTAGTTTTGAGCTGCATTCCGAATGAAGACAATTAGTAACAGTAACTCTAGATCTGCTTTTCCTTAATTTCGTTAATCTTTGTACCTCATTAATTGTTAAACATTAAGCTTTTGTTGAAGATAGAGTAGCTACTGCTAGTGATTGACTTTGAAAAACTTGATTGTATATATATATCACCAATTCGCCCAAGGCAATGGAGAGAGCGACTTGAGCTATTTTTGATATTACTGCTTTTGTCTTTTAAATCCTTTTGACTTGAGAGTATGGACAGACGATATCTTGCATATAATTGTTAGGCTTTATCTTTATAAATTAATATTATGTGGTGCATATGGTTGACATGCATTTGTTTGTTTACCTGGCATACAGTGTTTTCAATTGTCTTTGTTTATTGAAGTGGGTGTCATCCTTACGTACTTTAGGCTTATAATGTCTGAAAATTCAATCTTCGATATACATATTTTGAGCCGTTGATAGAGAACAAATCAGCTCGGGAAATAAATCTGCTGGCTCTAGTAATAAAATTGAATGGTGAAAAATGCTAAATATATGCATGTAATATCCAATTTGCCAAGTAGTTACGATTAATTCTTACGAGTTGATTATAGACAGTGGGAAAAAATAAATTAATATTCAAGGATTCCAAACTCCCACTTTAGTTCACACTTTAGTTCTTGAGTCTGGATCATAATTTTAAGCAGAATACATGGAGTGGGTTCAAACGTTAGTCTTTTTCTGCTATAAAGTAAGCAATTAATGGAACAATTTAAAATAAGAATAACTGAAAGTGTCAATAAATCCAACCCATTTATATTCATTGATCAAGATCAAAGTTCTATTGAAGTTTAGCCAATACGAATATGATTTCTATGTTAGCAGGAATATGATTTCTACGTCGTGGGTTGCATTTATAAATATAAACCTTCTCAATAAGACCTGTGAAGATTACGTAAAAGAAATTAAGGAATAATTTTGAACTTCCATTATTGAATATTGATATGCAAAAATTAAGAGATCGATGTTTATGTAAACCAGCTGCTTTATTTGTGCAACTATGGTAGTTACTAAATTAACATATTGTCACATGAACTTAAGGGTGCGGCTGTTATCTTGAAAGTGATTTTGAGCCTCTTCTTACACTTGAGTGAAAGCGTTACCCCCAATATAACAGCACTGAACTGTTAGATCTGAATTTCATTGAAATGGGAAAATCAATAGCACCGAAAAAGCAGATAGCAAGTACACACCCATAATGAAAAGCCAGAAAGCACTCAAAATTCTTCTCGATCTAATTGGAACTACACGAGATGGACTGATATTCATGTGCTTTCACGACTATTTTGCTATTGCGGACATGAAGGTAACAATAAGCAAATGCAGTCGCCATAGGATACCCTACTCGCTAGAGCCGAGTAGGTTGGAGCCAAAACGTCAAAGCAACTTTCCAATTTTATGATTGCCGTGTCGTGGTCTTTGGGAATTCATGTTTTAAATAGGGGAATAAGGGATCAGAAACGTTACTTTTTTGCATAGTAATTAGAAAATCAAAGATAAAGTTGCTCAAACCAAACTGAACATGAAGATCACACAATCAACAAACATATATATTAAGACATGAATGTAATAAAAAGTGCCAGTAATAAATAACATATATCTGGCCAAATTCACTGAAATACTTTCATATTTTGGATTTCAAGGTCCTAAGATTCTTTCAGCATCAAAGCCAACGAATTCAATCCAACCACTATAGCAAAAGGGAACCCCGAAAAGAATATATTACTGCTTAAAACACCCCAATCAACTATAATAAAGAAATGGTTAAAATGAAATAGCAAGTGGCCAACAAATCTCTTGATAAATTCAACAGGTATTTGTGAAATTCCGTTCCCCAATATCCTAATAACACAGACTTACACACCTTGGCTCTTCAAAGGTGGAATCTCATGGTATACTTTGTTGACAAGTTTCGTAGTCAGAAAGAACTGTAGGATAAACAAAAGAGCTTATATCTTCCCAACTGGTGCTTTCTGCAGATGTAGTCCCGGTGCTGCCACTAACCACGTTTATCCCATTGAATCTCTCCAATTCATCTAATTGTTGTTGACTGCTGTAGGCCAATTGATCACTCAGCGCAACTGGAATATTTTCCAGGCTTTGAAACATAGTTGAACCCGCACTAAATTGAGTGCTTGGTAATTGATATCCAGTACTATTATTCATAGATTTTGGCGAAGCAAGGATGCCCATTGTATTATCATAAAATTGATCTTGGGAGAAAGAGGCTTCAAAAGGGTATTGAACACTTGAAGAAGTGGTTGTCATTGATGGTTGATGATCATCAGAAAATCTTCCTCCTAGCTTGATCAGCAGGTTCCTAAAGGAATCCTTATCCTTGAAATGATAGTCTAATTGTTGTGGATTCCCCGGCTGTGTGACAACAGGAAGCTCTGGCCCGTAGGTGGTTTGGTTGATAAGCACTGGAACCATTAAATTACTCTCACTTTCTCTTTTCATCTCTTGCTCATCTCGACGGGCCTGTTGTTCTTTGCGCTGCTTGCCTAACAGCTTCTTCTTCAGCCTTGTGTTCCAGTAGTTCTTAATATCATTATCCGTTCTTCCCGGTAATTGAGCAGCAATTACAGACCACCTATTTATGCATGTCAGAAAACACTTCGATTAATTAGTCTCTTGATAAGGCCTAAATAATCGGGGTGAATTTGTTATTAAAAGAAAGCTTAATTGACCTGCTGCCTATACTTATATAGAGGCTGCAAATAATGTTATCTTCTTCTTCTGAGAAATCTCCATGCTTAATGTTAGGCCGCAGATAATTTAGCCATCGAAGCCGACAGCTCTTTCCACATCTCTTGAGCCCTGCACCATGCAATAACATCCAAGAATATATGAATCGTAATTAATTCAGAAACACATACGATTATAAGTAGAGATAGAAGGACTTTATATGTTTACGTTGTTAACTGATTACCTATCTTCTGCGGCAAGGCTATCCAGTTGCCGCCGGTCCCATACTGCTCAATATAAGCTTTTAGTTGTGTATCTTCCTCCGGTGACCATGGACCTTTCTTCACGTTGGCTTTGTCACAGCAAGGAGCTCTACCCATGTTTTGTCTCTGTGTTAGTTTCTTCTCTTGATAATAATGATCTATGATAATGCTATTATATATAAGAAAAAGCGAGAGAAAAAGAGTATAATAGCTGGAGAAGGAGAGACGAGGAAAGGTCACAGGATTTCAAAAAGTAGAATGAGAAAATAGGGTGACTTTATGTATAGAATAATGGAGAAATTAGAAATTCCGGAAGAGAAGATCAAGTTTTTTCTCATTGTCCTTAGTTTAGAATCTACAAAATTTATTTGCTAATCAGCCGTCTCCCCTGACTGTCTCTCTCTCTCTGATTATGATCATCAACGTCTTCCATGGAGTATGATGAGAAGGGTGATGATCATGGGCGTTCATTTGATGGACCCATATGAATGATATGATAATATAACATCAAACACCAGATATTGGAATGCTTTTCTAAGTATCATGGTGCTTAATAAGGCCTAAATACTTTACACAGTACACATAGGCCTCGGTGGGGAAGATCAGAAAAATAATTATGAAATAAGTTATTTAGTGAACTAAATTAAGTCAGAATAATATATAATTTCAGTCACTATAACATAATCACAACAATAATATATATAACATCAGATTTATAACAAATATTGTTTCGATATTATAAATTATTAATATAACATTTTATATTAAATTATAATTACTTACAAAAATGAGCTAATATTATTGGAATTTTGATAGATAATATTACATCTGAAAAAATTAAGGAATATGGTTTCAAATAGGATAATTCAATAGAGATAAAAAAACGAACTATAAATCTTTTCAGTTGATTATAAATTTTAAAGTGCATATATAAGTGGCCCAAATTTATTGATGATATACGTATAATATGATACACTCGAGCAACCTAATTCTTTTTTATTTGAAATTAAAGTATAATAGAAAAGTTGTCATTGAAAAATTTAGTCACCATTTTGCTGCTAAAGACTTGTCCAAATCAAATAAATTTTGATGATATTGATGATTGTTTTCCATCTTTTCAATAAATACTCAACACGGTTTCTAATCCATTTCTTATAAAGAGTTTAGAAGGATGGAATGTTAATTATTACCAAAATTTTGATAATTGTGAGTTGATACGCATGAGAATGCTTGTAATAATTTCTATTTGTGAGTAGAAACAAGAAAAATCTGGAAAGGATGCCGAGTAGTACTGTGATTCGGAATATATGTAGAGGGTATTCTGTTATGGTTGGTGACCAAAATGGCGAAACAAGAAGAAAAGTACCATGGGACACACCACTGAAGGAAAATCAATGACTTGGATTTACCACAAACATTAAAATATAATTCAAGTAAAGGTTTCAAATAATTGTAATAATAATAGACTGCTTTAGCCGTGGGCTTATCCAATATATAATTATTCAATGACCCATACGCCATTTGGAACCAAAATTATATATAATTATCAGAGACACGACAGAGATACATAGTACTAGTACGAATTTACAGGAGGGATACTATGCAAGCCCATTGTCACATCAACTGCATCACAAAATGAGACCTTATTGCTTGTCTGTTTATCTTCTCAGACTTATAATAATGTAATTATCATAGGATATTCACAACAGAGCTAATGCTAATGCTAATGCTAATGCTAATGCTAATGCTAATGCATGAGCATAGCAAAAGAGAGAGAGAAATAAATTAAAGGAACAGAGAAATATATATGAGCTTCCCAAAAAAAATGAAGGCTGACTTGTCTCTAGTTGGAGGGATGAAAGTCAAAAGATGGGCATTAAAATAAATTTGGACGTTGATTTTTCGCTGTGTTTACATTTGTATGTTGATTAACTATTTTCACTTTGTTTGTTGCATACTGTTGTGATAGAGAAATAAAAGTACAAAATTAATTTTTCTACACGCAACAAGGAAATGGTTTTCTGGGTAGCCCCCCATATTTTCCTTGGTATGTATGTACTCTCGGACCTCTTTACTTTGAAACAGTCTAGATTGCAATAAAGCTCAAAACGTCTTTATAAAACAAGTTACTTTCATGACGATTCTCTCTCGAGGTGTTTGTGTAAGATGACATATGCCCAAATTAGGGGGGGAAAAAATAGATAAATAAACTTCTGTTCATATGAAAAAAATGTATTTCGTAAGGGGGAAATAATGTTCTCAATAATTAAAATAAGCAAGAAAAATCATTGTTTCTAATTCAAACCCTAATTACGGTGGAGTCTGCATTTTCTATGTTCAGATGGATTGTACCTTCATTTAATTGTTGGGAGAAGTCAATTCATTTCGTCAAAAAGAAGGATTGAATCCTCGTTAGAAAAAATGAGGTACCACCCAATTCTGCACGAGTAAATTAACATGAGATTCATTTTAAAAACGAGAGGGAACTTATCAGTTACATTCATTGGATATGGCTGGCAGGTAGATAAATTTCTTGAAAAAAAAAATATTAAATTGTAATAAGGACTAGCCAGAAATGTTGCTGCTTTCTGGTATACGAGTATGACAGCCAGAAAAATATGCTAACTTATAAATTAATGGAAGATTTTAATTCAGAAAAAGATAACTTGTGCTAATTAAACAAACTACCACAGAAAATGAAGTCAATTGGGAAATTTTTTTAACTTTGATGATGAGTTGAAAGGTCTATATATAAACAATTTGGGAGGTTTGAATTTTCAAATGCTTTTATGATTAACACTTCTATAAGATATATAATTTGAGGATTTTCCTTTAATTTATTGTTAATAAAAATCTTTTGCATTATCTTCATTTAAAATATTGATGTAATAAAGATAACTTAAATTAAATGGCCATGAAAAAATTATAATTAAAAAAATTATTATTTGCAAAGTCATAGCATCCATGCATACTCAACAGCTCAAAAATATGTAATATTATGGCATCATACTATATCCTGACTAATATCATATTGACCTCATGTTTGTAACCAACTAGAAGGAGTAGGAAAGATAAGTATTCTCCATAATTGACTGCAACAAAACTTTATAAGAAGAAAGTAATAGAACTTTTATTCTCCGGGGATATTTTCTTCCTCTATTAAACAAAAACTCAGTCAGCAAATTCAGATTATTATTAAAATAAATAAATAATCTTCTTACAGTAGTACCACAGTTTCGTTTAAAGATCTAGAAACAGAAAAACAGACGGTGAAAAAGTCAAAAAAAAAAAATGGAAGATAAAGAAGAAAATTCAGATAAACCCAAGACAAGGAAATACTTTTGAACCGGTTCTCTTAACTGGTAAATGGTAATTGTGCTGTCACAGCGTGAAGACTAAATTGAAGTTTGTGGTATCTTTGCTGGACCGTTTCCCCGACCCAATTCTTCAATTTTACACCGCCTTTATAGAAATCTTTTTAAAAATATTTTATATGTCACTTTCCATAAGTAATGAGTTAGAAATTTTTTTTTTAAATTTAATTTGATTATTTACTAGTATTGATTAATTTAATTAAATAAAATCATTTTTAGAACAGTACGAATAATTTTGAGGTTCAGATTCTATTGAGAAAATTAATTTATATAATATTTATTTATGTGAACGTAGAAATTCTTCAAAATAAGAATAAACTGTATTATTTCAAAATATTAGTCAATGTTTATAATGCCTTTATAAATAGAGGTGAATTAAAATTAAAAAAATAATCAAATGATGATTTAGAAAATATATTTTCATTCATAATATATATATAAAATTTGTTTGCGACCCATGTGAACGACCTCGCGGAGCTATCACAAGGTTTTGTTGGTCACTGCAAGGCCTTTGTTGTGGCCTGGTCAATCATTGTAGGCTTTCACAAATAGGCATGGGCTTATAAAAATTAATATGGTTCAAACGGATTTAAATTATTTAATTGAATTGATTTTAAAAAAAATTTAAATTAATTTCTGAATTAATATTTTACAAATTATTATTAGTTTGAATTGTAAATTGAATTAATTTTAAATTGTAAATTACCAAAATGAATTGTTTAAACTTCAGTCTCGAAAAATTATATGTACATATACTCAGATTTTATAAGAACTATATATATTAACAAAATTAACATTAATTTCTAGAATATTAATGGTACATAATTTAATTAATTTAATATACAAAACTAATATTAGTTTATTATTTTAAAATTGAACAAAAAATAAATTAAAATCTAAAAATCTTATATTTTTTTGGCTCAATTTAAATTAACAAATTATTTTAATTTAAACCCAAATAATCAATCCAAACTATTTAAGCAATTTAAATTGGTTACAATTTGCAGTATGCTATTGAATTTCTATTAGATTATCTTAAAAATAAATTACAATATTTGAATCAATCTAAAATTTTATTTCAAAACAATTCAAACTGCAAATATCCACCTCTATTTACAAGTCAATTTTTCGTAATTGTGCTAACCACAGATAGTTATCTCATAATCAAATTTTACTTGAAATTAAAATGTTATAATTATAAAGTTATAATTAATGTAAAATAAAATTAAAAATATTAAATATGATTTAAAAATAAATAGATAGTACCAAAAATTAGTGTTACATGAAATATTTTACCACTTTTCTACTTAAATTAAGTGAAAATAATTAGTCCCAAACTTACCCTTAAATCATGAAACGGAAGAAAAAGTTAGAACAGAAAGAAATTGAAAGAAAAGAAATGAAAAATATTAATTAAAAATAAAAATATTTATATATTTAAATTATTTACAATCTTTTATAATAATTAAGTGTAAAAATATTTTTATTATGGTCATTCGTAATCAACAATCTAGAATAGTAATTGGAGAACATTTGGATGAGGGTGGATTGATGATGCCTTGCAATAAATCTAGGACATAATAAAGATTTTCAAAATTAATTTGAGCAAATTATTGCGTTAAATTTAATTTGGACAATGATAAATGTATAAAACAATTGTCTTTCTTTCCATCTAATTTCTATCTTTTGTTTCTCTACCTTTCATTTGAAAATGATCAAATTATTTCATGTGGAGATATATATCCTCCTCGGACTCTTCTTTATTTCCTCTCAAGTCCCACTTTCTTTTTCTTTTATTTGTTAGGGTCTTAACAAATTTTTCATACGCACTTGTTAAAAACTCGTAGAATAATTTTATATAAATATATTCTTAAATAATTAGAAAGAAAAAGTACGTTCATATTTTTTTTATTTTCTTGATTTTTAGAAAGTAAAAAAGATTGCATTTATTATCGAGAACCAAAAGGAGAAGTGCACATAAAAAGTTAATTATTTTTTAATTTAATATAATTGCCATGCAAAAAAAAAAAAAAATATTAAATTTGAAAAAAAAAAAAAATTGTTTTACAAGTTTAAGAGAGGTGATTCGTATTACTTTCAGGTGAAAAGAATTTCAATATTATAAGTTCAATTGAAGAGAGAAAATTGGTCAATGAAAAAGTATTAAAGTGACCAACTAATTGGATTCACCCAGAGAACGAAAAACAATGCTAATGTATCGACGTCATTTTTTGTATTATTAATATTTGCACTTCGTCAATTTCTTACATTTAAAGTTACTTTTATCTTAAAAATCAAAAGTATAGGGTAACATTATCAATCATGATGTATCCAAATAGTTTTACACCGTTATTCTATTCAAATGTCTAAAGTTTGTACGAAAGTCATATAGAATTTGAATTTAACCATCTTACAGTTATTCATAAAAGATTTCAAATTCAATTGTCTAAAATAAAGAAATACATATTTTTCTTTAATATTTCATAATCACAATTATTTTTCTCCTCGAAATTCATATTTCGAAGAAATACATATACATCATATATTTTAAGGACATAAAAAAATGATGTGTCTAAGAGGGGACCCTTCATAAGCAAACTAAATGCAAGAGATCCTTTGAGAAATTTTATATCTAACAAATCGAAACAAAAATTTTGTACTAAACACTCAAGTCTCAACCAATCTTAATATAATAATTATTATAAAAATAATAACATACTCCTACAAATCCTTTTAATTCCACATGTTCACATTGACAAAGGCTACAATTTTATTTAATAATTGTAGGATTCTAACATGACTAGGTATTTGTATGTGATGCGGGTGGAAATTAATTCAACTGATAAAATCTATAGAAGAAATTTGAGATTCTAATCCGGTAGCACCGAGTGGGTGTGATATTAAATTCATTTACTTTGTTATATTATAAAAATAATTAAAAAGGTATTTATATATGATCATTACAACTTTTTAATCACATACCAATCACAAACGTCCTAATATATGATACCAGTATCGTTAGCATTAGAATTTCTATAATGGAAAACTAATATTTTAGTGAATAAATAAGGACACCAAAGATTTTTCATAAAAAATTTGTATTGGATCAAGCATCTTACCATAACTGAAAATTATCCCGTCCTTTTTGCAGCATGTGATATGATGATTTCATAAGCCGGCTTCTGGATCTGGCAGCGTCTATTCAGGCACCACCATAGAGAATTGGAAGGACTTTCTCCAAAGTATTGGGGCAGAGATGACACTTAAAAAGTGTTAAAATGTCTGTGCTGTAACAGATTCTATCCAAACATAGAACTCAATAAAATGTGCAACAAAACATCCCTAGTCTAAAAAATGAAAAAAAATATGAACAAATTTTAAGTGCTCAACAAACATCAAGAACAAATTTCTAAGAACTACAATTATTATAAATAGATAAATGGATATAAACCATAAATAGAAATAGGGAAATTATTCCACATTTATGGAGACCCATGCAACCACCCCCATCGACTAAAGAGGCAGACACGAAAATTGTGATTGGACATGGATACGTGTGTAGGAAGGCTTTATCCTCGACGCCCTATATCCACACAATCGTTATTCCTAATCAAACTTGATGCTTCTTAAAACATTAAGAAAAACTATGACTATCTACGAATCAACTGAGAAGAAAAGCAAAATAACCAAATCTTTAGCTGCCACCATATGTTTGGAGGCTGTATCTCTTATACAGAATACAAAATGCAAACTAGAATTGGCCACCAAGTCTTAGACTTAACCACAGACTAATTGAGTTCAAGGGTCCAATTCATCGCGTCCTCTGTAAGACCCATCTGTAGTTCAGTAAGCAAGGAATATAGCTGTTGGGAGACAGAACCAAAACCACCCTCTCCATACGATACCCTGCATGAAATGTCAAAGATAATATCACAACTTATTAAATCACAGTTGTCAAATGGGCTATTGATGCTCAATAGCAGAATTTCAAAGTCCTGGATTCAAACCAAAACAGATAAAGCAAGCTGAAGGGTTACTATCCCAAAACAAAAATGTGCTCAGAACAAATGCCACTGAAAATTTACTCCATATTTTATTTTGGAGAATAGTCACACTCACAGATTTAGGTATCATATGAAATGTTCACATAGTCAAAGATTTAGGTTTCAAATGAAACGCACACATGAAACACATTGATTGAATTAACACATTTATTACTCTCATAAGATGACTCCATTATATGGATCTTTTATCACAACAAATTAAATATGATGACCGACGATTCTCTCTTAGAAAACCATAATGGTTCATGATGCCATACACATCTATGTTGCTTAAACTTATGATAACAGCCAAAACCACTGGGACAGGAATTTCCATTATTAACCCAGTAAAAGGGCACCTACACTTTTCCTAGATGCAAAGTGTCATCAGCTGTTCTTATTAGCAAAGGTCCATATAAATACAAAGTCCGGATTTTTTCATTTCATTTGGTAAGCACACCCCCTTCCCTCGAATTTCTTTGAAAGAAATAGAGTAAAAAAGTGATAATAAACAAATAGAGGCTGAAGAAGAGAAAGAGATTCTGCTGCATTTTTCAGGTAAGGCCTACTACCTTTTACCAAGATAAGTAATGCTGCCCACAGGAGACACCACCACAGCTGTACCCGTACAAAAAACTTCATCAGCATTGAGTAGTTCCTCCACCGCAACAAGGCGCTCCTCAACCTGCATCTTTAAATGAGTATTGGAAAACCTAACTAATTCAAGAATCTACATACATACTTCAGCTAAAATTACATGTTTCTAATACTACTACTTAACAAGGTCAGTCTTATTGTACATGACGGCTATGAAGTAAAATCAGATAAAGCACAATATCAATAGAAAAGACAAGACAGAAAAATGAAAATCAATAGCAACAATATTCCATACTACCAAATATAGAAGAAGACATTCAACAAGAGGAAAATCTATTAACTTGACATGGTTAGTCTTATTATTTTATACATCTACAACCTAAATTATGAAAAGGGATTGGCAGTATAAGAAAAACAATCAACACCCATGGACTGTTTATAGATATAAATTGAGCATTTTTTTAAATTTCCTAAGATCTAAACACAAGCCGAACACCATAACTACACTACCATATTAATAATTGAACATCATTCAACAGGTAATATCTTCCAAACCGACAATAAGGAAGGTTTTCGGCTCTTTTATATTCCAGGCCCAATCTCAGAACATTTTGCAGGCACCTAGGAATTTTCACACACACACACATACACACAGTTACTACAAACTAACTGGTGCAAAGTTTGGAAGTGCCGTCTAAAAAACAAACATAACACAGCAACGCAAAATGAAATTGTCCTCTACTTTTATGCATAAAGTTGGCAATTTCGGACAAATTTGTGCGTGCAGGTTGACCGAAATTAACACGATTATTAATTGTGTCAGGTTTGTGACACCCGTTTAATATCTTACCATGTTCAGATTTGGCCTCCTGAACCCATCATCCTGTTTATGACATGCTTAATTATTTGAATAATTATGTAGTTTTACTTGCGAACCATTTATGACTCATTTAACACTAATGTAAAATTAGATATTTTTGTTTTACATAATCTAGGGCTATTTTTGTAAATAAAATACAAAACACTTAAAGTTAAAATTTTCTAGAACGCGAAAACAATTTTGTTCTCTTAGACATTTGGCTCCATTCTTTCAATGCTGTATTTGAAATTGAATGGATGAAAAATGGTAATAAATTGTTGTATTTGATGATAGTTAATAATTTTAATTAGTTAGTATACTGGTATTAATTATTTTAATGTGTGAATTTACACTTAATCAGATAATCTAGTTAAATGAGAGGTATTTGGGTTAATCGGGTAAAATGTTACATGAAAAATGAAAATCATAACCAATTTAATCGGGTTAAAAGGTCAAGTTGCTCCAACAACGTGATTACCAATTTAATATATGGGTTGGGCAGTAGTGTTGCGTTTTCTTTTATTAACAGGGTTGCATTCAGGTTTGTAACTCTTCACGAACATAACCCATTTACTCGAGTTCTCACCCCTATTTATACACCATACTCTTAAGTCTCCAAACTACCATCATTCTATTCTCAAGATGTCACACTCAAATAAAAAACAAATGATCAAGAATTTCTCTGCAGATAATCAGTACCTGGAACCCTTGGCTACGAGCAACATCAATTATACTCTTTCTTGTAATGCCGGGCAGGATTGTCCCCTCAATTGCTGGAGTGGAGATAACATTGTCCTATGAGCACAATTTCAATCAGAATATATATCAACACTAATTGTTTCAGTAAACATTATGCTTCATGAAAAGCCATTTCAAGTACCCTGATGCGAAAAAAGATGTAGAAGAACATGCAGTGACTATATAACAAACACGTATAACAGGATTGAAGTATTAGACATAGTGGCAACAATTTTCTAGCACTGAAAATTAACAGTATTATTTAAACACAGTTTTAATCTTTTTACAATTAAAGAAGCCAACACATGAACTTGAGGAAATCATAGAAGCAATTGAGACAAAGGTGAATCATTACATGTCAAAAAAAGGTATTGGAAGGAGGTACAATATCATTTTTCTAAATTCCAACCATTTGTTATTGCACAGAGTAACAGAGAGAAACAGTGTAAGACTAGTGTTGCTCGCTTGACCCTATAAAATAAATATTTCAGAAACTTCAAAAAGTTTATAGCCTTCTAAGAATCAAGCTCTGATCAGTGTCATGTATATAGCAAGTGTATATAACTCAAAATGCTTGTTTTAAACATGCATACATAAGGGAAGCACATTGAACAATTAAATCATGATATTAACTAAAGGAATGCCTTGACCACTAAGATTTTTAATAAAATGTACAAGGTTAGCTATTTATTGCAGCAACGATAAAGCCAATAATAACATACAAGGAATCAAACCACACAAATTCAAAATTCGCAGACATAATGATAAGTTACCACTCACAACACACAAGGAACCAAAACCCACAATTGCAGCCTTCTCAGACAACACGATAAGTTACCACTCATAACAAAAGCTTAAGCTCACAGATAAAGGCCAATGAATTTAAGCTCTAATAGGTAGGCCATGACAGTAGTGCTGGCGAAGATGCTAAACTGCTAAAAACAGTGGCAATACTATCATGGTCCTGGTAGTCATGAAAATTAAAGGACAATATGGAGCATGACTTTTCTGTGACATTAATACTGTAAATAGGCTCTAGCACACACATTTTACAAAGTTTAGATTTTTTTAAGCTTCACTAAATGTCATAAGATTCTGTTCATGAAAATTGTAATAGGAAAACATTAAGGCAGATGCATATTTTTGCCAATAAAATAGGATCATTTCTATTTCTCTGAAACAAAAGCAAATAGAAAAATTATGAACATAGAAATACTATATCAAGAATATTAAGTACCTTCACAACAAAAATGTTGCAAGATGAAACCTCCTCCAGGTATCGTTTGTGAACACAATCAAGATAGAGAACATCCGAATAGCCTTTTGCCTTTGCAACAGATTGAGCTTTTAGAACCTATATAAAAGAATTTGAATTGGTGGGTAAAGATGCATAAGCTAATATAGTAAAGATACAGAAATTAAATCGATGACCATTTTCCTCAGCCAAAAGTTTAACCCCTGCTACTGCCCCAGTGTCTTCCATTCAGAATAATATGAATTAATAAAAGGTATTAATTTAACCAAACTCAAATAGTGGTAACATTTTGCTGTTGAGCAGAAAATATACAAAGAAGATGTGTGTGTGTGTGTACAAACCTAAATTTTATCAGCCTACGAGAAGGCAAAAATAAAGTAACCAAAAAAAAAAAAAAAAAAAAAAATTTTGAAAATGGAAAAAATGAATTATCCATAGGAGCCTAGAGGCTGCCAGTCATTTTTTTGGTATTCTATTTTCTTTTTGTCGTGACTTA
>JAWDEX010000020.1:4453091-4469887 GCA_035221805.1 Trichilia hirta
CCAATAGTCTCTGACTACCGAGAATGAAACTGTTCATTTGAATTTTTCAAAATTAAAAATAAAAAAATAACTTTTAATTTCACTTAAATAAAACAAAGACATGGTAATTTTAAACGAAGTCTAAAAAAGCAAAAATTTCCTGTCCAAAATGCAAAATAAGCAATTGAGAAAACTATAAATGGCCTATGAATACGACAATTTAGAAGCCAGATAATTCAATAGAATTTTAAACGGAACATAAACACAAATACAAACAGTTAAATCATTGTTTTCTTTCTTTCTGCTTTTCAAATTTTTCCTTGAGCAAACTATGTTCCTAACTAGGAAAAGGTCAAACAGCTCTGGCTTATAGTAGACTTAAAAACTTCAGTTCAACATTTGAAGATGATATAAGAAACACCATTACCTGTAGAACAATCTCATTGGGACCATTCATAGTTTTCATCGAGTGAATTCTCATTTCTTGCAATCCGTGTCCATTTTTTAGCAGAAACCTCAGCGCATCAACTTCATTTTCACGACGTCCGACTGAAAACAAGTCAACCAACTTGAGATGATATGCCAAACAACAAATAGCCTTGTCTCATATTTTCTAGCAATCACTCGATTCCACCTGTCAGGAGAAAAAACATCAAAGTACTAGTAAATAAAAACTAAAAAAATAAATGAACTAATGCATAAACTTTTACGAGAAAAGAAAGGAGCATGTAATTTTCCAATGCATCAACACCATAAGAAATTAATTTTTTAACCCAAATGACCTTTGCTATGAACTTTTTTGGGCACAGTCCTGAGAAGACACTTAAAGAGGTATCTATAATCATTTTGCATGAGCCTCTGTAGGTGAATCATGCTCGATTTTTACCTAAAACTTTAGAAATATTGGCAAAGGAATTACACACACTTATTGAATTGCACTATGTTCCAGCAACCATTGGCTGTGTAAGATTTTCAAAGGATACAAAGTTCAAGCAAAAGTATGCACATTTCTATCAAACAAGTAGCGAGTTCCCCATTGTTGCTTGACGACTACTCAAGATCACATCATAACTTCTACCTATCAAGCACTAAAATGCGTCACAGACAAAACCAACTTTGATTAATTGTACTAACTAAAACCAAACAAAAATCTCACTTTTACAAGATTTAACTTTTTACCATATAGGAGCCAAATCCAATTAAGGCTATTGACTGGGAGCTACAGCTGATGTACAATGGAATCACTAATATATAAGGGAAAAAGTGATTGGTCACCCATAAAAGTTGTCGTTACGACTTGGTGTTTACCAAGCACCTTACTAATGCTTTCAAATTTGAGTAGATATATCATAGTACCGAATATGCCTTCATATTGCACCTAAAAGAAATAAATTGTCTAACAAGAGCAATGGTTTCAAGTGTTTTCCCTTAATATTGTACCTAAAAGAAGTAAATTGTCTAATAAGAGCAATGAATTCAAGTGTTGATATTTTTTGAAAATTATTCGTACTAGAAAATTTTTGTGACTTCAAATATTACACAAATTTTATTGTCTCAACTCGTTTATTAGATAAAAATTTTGTAAGATGAAAAAAATGTTAAGAGTGCTAGTGGTTCGACGATAACCCTCTAAAATTCAAATCAATTTATAAGTAATTTTAGAGAAAAAAAAAAAAGTAAGGGAGAATTTTAGTAGTATATAAACTTAAAATAAAAAGGATCAAAACGAGACAATTAGATAAAAAAATTCAAACCTTTATTATTACAAGCCTATATATTGGTAAAATTCTCTCTCACTTTCTCTATTTAAAAATACTCATAAACCAACTTTAATACCAAAAGGATATCGTTGGATTACTTGATTCTTTGACCATTCTTTCATCTTACAAAATTTTCATCCAACAAATAAGCTAAGATCACAAAACCTATAAAGTATCTGAAGTTAACAACAATTTCATGAATTAACAAAAATTTTGATCATTTTACATATATATCAATGCCTAAAATTTTTCAAAAAAAAAACTTTAAACAACATGCAGATTTCGTCTCTTTTAATTATTAATAGATTTGAAGACCTCGTATCAGTAAAATTATCGTAATAATTACTTTTTAAAAATAAAAAAAAAAAATTAAAAGTATTGCCAACTTTTTATAGTAAACACTCTAATACTCAAGTCAAGTTTAGAATATAAGAAAAGAGAAAGGTGAAATTTCAATTAGAAAATATATGTTATTTGTTGTTATCTCTAACCCCTTTTACGTTAAAAGGGTATTAATATTTATAGCAATAAGTAACATGTCTTCTTAAACCTTCGCACATATAATTATCGAAAAATAAAGAATTAATATTTGTCAAAAAAATTGCATATTAATATTAAATAATTATTATTATATAATTATTATTTATAGATATAAATGGCTTTAATAATTATCTAAATTATACTTTATAAATTACAAAATTTTAAATATAATATAATAATTTACACTAACTTCAAGAGTCACACGTACCCTCTTTTCACCATTCTCAATTTTAGGTTAAAATTTTTGCGAGATCAAAGTCATTTTTTTCTACTTGGACTAACTCTAGAATAAAGGTAAAAGCAATCTCTATTGGTATCGTAAATTAAAATTACCCCAAAAATTTGTCTTTTATTCGTAAGATAATCTCCCACCCTAAGCTCAAAGGACGACAGAGGTTGGCCAAAACCGTGACCTAAATTGTTTCTCCTAACACAAATCCTTCAAATTTCTGCTTATACAAAATTTTAACAAAAATTTACACTTTTTTAACGTGGCGTGAATTTTCATAGTAGACTTTTTTTTTTTCTAGGCCACCTAAATTTTAAAGTTCTCACGACTGTAAAAGGCATTAACTTCACAATTTATATTTATAATTAACTTTAACTTTCTCTGTCCATAATAAGACATATTTACAACAATACATAACAACAAAAGTACGGATGAGATTATTATACCAAAAGCAATTTTTTAAAAAAAGTACGGGTGAGATTATTATACCAAAAGTAATTTTTAATAAATATTTTTTAAAACGACTTAAAAATATTAAACATTTAAAATAATCTTTTTAAAACGACTGTTGACCCTTCCATGGTAAATCTAAAACAAACCCTCAAACCCCACCGCCCAAACCCCTTTGGTTATGCCACACGAGAAGAAGATGGCCGAAAAAAACATTGCAAAGTATTAAATATGAAGAGTACATTCCCCTAAGATGATCTGTAGAGCTTTGTCACCTCTCCCGCAAAATAGTTGCGAATAACAAAGCCCAACCAACATTTCATTCTCATCAATTTCAACGACAGGCATTGATCTCTGCCCGAAACCAAAAAAAAATAATGAAATCCAAAAGCCACCCGAATAAAGTAGGAAACCCACAAGCCATGATACAATTATTATAAAAACCACCAACTGACCTAAAGAAACCTCACACAAGGGAAAGACCATATAGGATAGACAAAAGATTTACAAATTTCTCACTAGAATACAGTTCGCCACGTAATCTACAATTCGGGCAATATACCACTGTAAGTCGTAAGTCATGTCAATCAGAATACTCGAAACGTTAATCGACCTTCAGGAACCTGTAATCACATCAAGAAAAGAAAATAGTAACTAGAAGACGGATTTCTTTTGTACACCTTTTCACTTGATGCGAATGAGAATAAATCCTAAGGAAAGAAGGTACCTTAGAGCAAGCTAACTCCAACATACAGCAACAAACTTTAGCTGCTTCAATATCCTACAACTTGTGTTTTGATCTTGTCCTACTTGCTATTTGTTTTTCAACATTGTTACCATCGTATGATTGGACAGGATCATGTTCATTGAGATTGTTATCCCCCATTTCTTTCTGAGATTAAGAACAAAAAAAAACAAATAAGAGGCAGGACTTTCTAAGTAACATTAGGGAAAAAGAGAGTTCCTTGATAATGATGCAAGATGTGTCTAGCAGGGTTAACATTATCATAACCATGGTTAACATTATCATAACCATCACCGCACTTAAGATGATTAAGAAGAAGCAATTTATCAGAACATATGCACATAATTAGATTATGGATAAGACGAGTAAGTAGGTATTATTTGAGAACATTAGTTGTTACCTGCCCACTCTCAATAAGTTCTTTACCGTTTCCCATCTGTTTTTCTAGTGTCATTTCCTCTGTCTCAGATGCACAACAAACAGAAACATTCTCTGCACATGTCAAATTTGAATGACTATAGGTTCCTCCAGCTTTAAGAATAGCATTATCTGATTCTGCAACAGGATTCTGCATACCATCACCTTTTTCTTGATTGATATTGTCAGCATCATTCATTTCATCAGTAACTTCTGAAACTTTTATAATTTTATCTATAAGTAGTGCACTGGTTTCTTTATTACCTCCTCGAGCATGACCAGTTGAAACAAATGCATGCTGATTCTCTGGATCATTCAGTTCAGAAATTACACTGGAAACAAAACTTTATATAGTCATTAAAGTACTAAACAACTACATGCATTGAGACACAAAGATATGAATAGATATAATATGCTATAATAGAGAAAAGAAATTGATTTCAGAGGAAAAGACTCTTGTACCATTCTGTGAGGACCTCTTCAGATGAATTACCAGAAAAATCTTCCTTTTGCTTTCTCTTTTTATTGTTTTGCCCTTGCAATTCTGATGGATCAACAAAATCTATATCAACCCTTCTTTTCCTAGAAGTATGAATCCCACAGTCAGAGATCGATTGTCTACACTTTTCAGTGGCATCTTTCTTGTTTTCAGATTCCAGATCGTGTGTTTCTCTTACAACCTTGTCTCCAGTGGGCACTTCAAGTATCACTTTTGGTTCTCCAAAAGAATACCTCATGGGCTGCCCATTCTCAGAACTAATAGTCAAGCTTGCATCTTCAAGCTCAAAGGTTGGAGGCTTTTCTTCATCATTGACCGGGGGCTCAACTGAATGTTTAAATATTAAATCAGCATATCGTTTGATCCATGAGAAGGAAGCAGAGCTGGGAAAGGAAGCACCATCTACCTTTTGCACAGGAGGGGAACTGAACCCATTGCCATTGTCGGTAATATCCAACTTCTTCTGCGAACCCATATCAGTACGTGGTACACTAGTTTGCTGCTTTGAATATCTATATGCAGAAATTTTGTGTTGGCTGTGCTCTGCCCTTGAACGTTGAATCTCACTGACAGCCATAAAGTCCAGCAATTTTCAAATCTTCCAATTTTTTTAGGTGTTCAATCTCAGTTAGAATTTCTTTTCTATCCACGTGCAGCAGTTCTCTCTGTTTCTCTAATTTCTGCCTCTGCACCTTCAGTTCCTCGATGGAATTATTTAGCTCAGCCCATTCCCTATCCCTTCTCTGACGATCCAAACTGATCTCCATTCTCTCAGCATCAAGCCTCTTCATCTCCAACGTCACTTGCTCCAACTCTTTCCCCACTTTTTCCTTGACAGAGTTAATTTGTTGAAGTTCTCTTTTCTTTTCTTCCTCAAATGCCTTATCTTTTTCCCACAAGGAACTTTCCAACTCTTCACGTCTTTTCTCAATACAGTTCTCCAGATCCCTCTTTTGCATTTCAATGCCCAACAAGAAATCGGCGCGTTCTTGTTGAATTTTGGTGAACCACTCAGAATGCTCATGCACCATCTTATTCATGAATTCTTCTCTTTCAGAGTTTAGTGACTCAAGATCACGTTTATGCTGATGTCTCATTGCATCCCTCTCTTGTCTCAGGCTATCACGCTCATTCTTTAGAAACTTAGAAACAGCCTCCTTCTCAATAGCAACTCGTTCTGCTTCCTTCAGCAGCTCGTCTCTTTTTTCGTCAATCAACTCCCATTCAGCTTCAAACTTTGCCTTTTCTACCTGTAGTTTATCTGCCTCAGCCATGAGTTCCAGTTTCTGAGCCCTAACCACATCAAGTTCTTCCTTAAGTTTCATCTCGAGAACCGATAACTCATCTGCCTCGCTTTTAATGGCTTCTAGCTTCTCCTTTGCACAATTGACTTGTTCCTTTTTCTCATCCAGAGAAATCAAAGACTTCTGAAGATCTAACTTAATTTTACCAGTATCTTGTTTTTCCTTCTGTAAAAGTGATTTCATCAACACCATCTCCTTTTCAGAAGCAATCAAACTTCTTTCTTTCTCATCAAGTAGACGTGACCGCTCCTTGACATCCTTCTCTTTATCTGCCAATGCCCTTGACTGGACTTCCAACTCATGTTCCCTTTCCACAAATGAATCCTCCCGCTGGCTAAGATCCAGATCCCTCAACTCCCAAGCCCG
Source organism: Trichilia hirta (assembly GCA_035221805.1). Classification (NCBI taxonomy): domain Eukaryota; kingdom Viridiplantae; phylum Streptophyta; class Magnoliopsida; order Sapindales; family Meliaceae; genus Trichilia; species Trichilia hirta. The sequence goes on from JAWDEX010000020.1 coordinate 4,459,381, forward strand.
TCTCTTATTCTCAATTTCATCTTCCACCAATTTGCACTTCAGCTCCAGCTCAGCTTCAAATTCAGACTTTTTCACTCTCAAAGTAGATTCATGATTAGCGATAACCTTTTGGATTTCAATCTGCATTGTTCACAAAGAACAGTATTAAAAAATGCTGAACAAGTAATTGGATTCATATTTAAAATATGAAAATTCATTCCTGCAGAAAGTTTTGCAAATTACACAATAAAAGAGTGATAAATAAAAGTAAAGTACTATAAATAAAGTATTATGAATAAAATATTTATTAAAGTAAAAATTAACAACAGTTAAGCCATACACATGTTACATTTATTCCAAGGAAAAGGACAGGTGAAACCAAATAACTCACAGATTCCTTGCTTGCAAGTTTTTCTTGTGAAAGAAGTAGTCCCTGTTCTTTCTTGTTCAGTAAAGCCTCCCTCTCAATAACAGCCTGAGTGCATTCATTAGATACTCAAATTTTAATATAACTTCCAATATGATAATCTCAAACAAAAATAAATTAGAAACAATATTGTTTGTAAGAATTGAAAATATAATAGAAACCTGTTCTCTTTTTGAAATGGAAACCACAGTCAGCTCCAAGTTAGATTTCTCTTCATTTACAGCTCGAAGTTTCTCCTCAACAGTTGCTCTTGAAGCCTCTAACTCTTTCTCCATTCGACTTACTTCCTGTGACCTACCTAAGATGTAGTCTTCTCTTTCATTAAGCTTAGTTTGTGCATCAAGTAATCTTTCATGTTCTTTCTGCAAACTCTTCTTCCTTTCACTTAATGATTGCTTCTCTAGAATGATCTCTTTCTCTTTGCCTTCCCAACTACGACATGGCAAAAATAAATAACAAATAAATTATAGAAGCAGCTTTCTAAGCCATGATTATTATGTGTTTATAGCAAGCAACATACGAATTATGAAATCAGATAGCAAACTACAGTAACGCTTTTCGCACGTCTGCTCATAATTTCTCCCAGAAGTTAAGAGTGCTAGTTGGTTCAACTAATAAAACCTCTTGGGGGTGGTACAATAAGTCTATGGTTCATTTCTTGATATATTAAAAATAAAAAATAAAAATTTCTAGCTTCTTCCTTTGCAGCAAAGTCCATCATAGAATTAGATCACATTGGCTTAGTCCAATCTCTCTCCTTGCATCTGCAATGTCGTATGACAAGTGACACATGAAGTTAAAGTGGAAAATCTATGGAAAATAGCTGGCACCAAATTGGTTCAAACTACATCAGGATTGAAAAAGGAAAAAGTTTTACTTCACTAAATCACTTTGATAAGAAAATGACTCACATGTGAAATTGGATAGTCAAAGTTCCTTGCCTTTTAGACAAACAGAAATTCGCACTTCATGCATTGGGCAAGGGCATGAAATAAACTCATTTCCTCCAAAGTTTTTGAATGAGAACTGTGCATACACTGTTATAAAAACCCACGTAGATATCAAATGAATCTTATGAAAAGAAATGCAGTAAATGACCTTTTCTCTCAGGCAAACAGTCCAAATCCTGTAGGTTTGTCATCATCAGGTTCAAAGATCTAACCTACTTGGACCAAGCTGAAGTGATATTACAGAGAACAACTGATGCTTTGAAAATAACAAAAAGAAGATGAATAAAAACATACCCTGCCTTGAAAGAAACGTTGCGCCGAGAAAGATCATCCTCACGTGCTTCAACTTCCTGTAGCTTTCTTTCTGCAGCACGATGATACCTGCGAGCTTCAGCTTGTAAAGATTCAGCAGCATGTAACTTTGCCTCAGCTTCTGCAAACTTCTGCTGAGCATCTTCGATCATACACCGTGCTTCAGCAAATTTACTGTCAGCGGCAACCTTAGTTTCAGCAGATTCTGCACGCATCTCATGCAAGGCCTTCTCAATCTACAAAAATCCAACAAGCAATAACAATTAGAGGGTAGCAGGGGAAAGGATAATTTACTTCAATTAAAAGATCTTGAATGTGTCATACGCTAGCTATACACTCTTTCTCAACTCCTAAAGACTTCTTCAGACTCTCTTCTCGTTTCCTTGCTTCAGCCATAGCAGATAAGTGTGCAGCTTGGTCACGCTTATGCACAATGTCAGCAGCCTCAGCAGAAGCGTTAATTTGCTCATAGTTGGAGGCAAACTCCTTCCTTTCTAATATGAGAAGGCCCATATGGTGCTGGTAGTCAAAGATCTACATAAGGTAGTACTGGTGAAATACAAATAACAGAAAATAATACAGTCACAGTATAGATACAAAAATTAGATACATTAATCCATTAAGACAATAGTTTATTTGCAATTTACAGGACGAACAGATTTCTTGTATACAGAAGCAAAAACAAAGCAATGATTGAATACAAAATATTTGATAGGCCCAGCCAAAATGCATAAAATATCTTATTTTGCTTTGCAGACAATCAAAAAGATCAGCCAAAAAAATACTACACGAGAGCCATATTAAAATGAAACCATTTTAATCAAAGCAAAAAATACTTTGTATAGAGAATTTATGTGGAATGTGTAGATAAAACATCAATATGAAACATTTTTGCAATCAAATAATATCAAAATATTAATAACGTAAAACAATAGGACTATTATAATTAACATAAGATAGCTCCAAACGCTCTTTCTATTTGTGTTACCTAAAAATCCTTCAAAATTTCGAAGTTCACTGAGTTCAAATTAGGGACTACTGCAAAAAACTCCACCTTGGTAGTTGGAAAAAATACCCCATGGCTATGAAAAAACTCCAAGGGGTTTTGAACCCTTGAACTCCTGGTTTAGATGCTTCTAAAAGCTGTTTGCTAGACCAAACCTTGAAGCCAATCTCTCTATCATCACATTATGTGATTCAAGATCAACTAGTTCATAGGTGCGATTACTCAACATATTGATTGACATTCAATAATACACATACCATCAATACATGGAATCCAAATAAAAATGTCTTCTGAAGTACCATAGTTTCCAACAAAAGGTGGAAAGACAACTACAACTTTTTTCTAGATACAGGATTGCACAAAATTTTCTATTCACAGATGTACAATATGTAGTAGTAATAGATGAGAAAATCTAGAATTGTCAACATACTGAATCAAACAAACATTCAGTGAGCAGAAGATCAGAATTCAGCATCCCGATCTAAACACCCCCACCCTGATACACAAAATGTTAGAATTAATTAATATGTACAACATACATCGTTACCATGTTTGACACAGGGAACCATTAATGCCTCATCTTCAAATTTCCAACTAGACATTAAATCAAAACTTTTTGATATGACGTCATCATCAAGCATAGTTTACTAGTTTGATTCTTTGCTTTGGCAGTTGGAGTTACACAAAAAGGTATTCCAATAGCTTCTACATATATCATTCTAGAAACAACTCTATTTTCTTCCCGTCCACTCATATTAAAGATGAAAGCCACATACTTGACTTCTTTCAGAAACAACTGAAATTCAAAATGAAGAAAGAACAATTACTATTAATTAAAAACACAAGAAAGTAAAACCCACATTATAAAATTCACAAACTGGTACGATTTCTTTTACTTCTATTCAAATGATAACAATCATCTTTATTCAGTTAAAGAATAAAAATATTAAAGAAGCAAGATTTCAATTGCAAATTTTTGTTCTATAAATTCTCACCTCAATCAAGCTAAAAATAGGATAATTCTCTTCTCTAGAAAGTTCAATTAAGTAACGATTTCTTTTCCTCCCAAATTCAAAATTTAACATACAATATATTTTAAAATAAATTAAGAACATAACAAAAATCAAGAAAATCAACAAACCTCAGCTTCAAGCTTTGCTATATAAGCGATGAGAGCAGCCTTGTCTCTCCGTTTGATAGCCTCCTCATCGAGTCCAGCCCCTTTGAGTCGCTTCCAGATCGTCTCATCAGTCAAAGGACTCTGCAAAAGCCTCGAATTCGGCATGATCGCGAGTCGGCCCGAACTAGGACTCGCCATCGCGATTTAAAAAAAAAAGTCCTAGATTCTGCGATTCGATGATGTTCGGTTCCTGTTAAACTTACAATTCACGTCTCCTGCAGCTTCTATCCCCGTTGCTTTTTCTCTCTACAGAAAGAGAGTGTTGAATAGTGTCTGTGACTGTGAGAAAAAAATGAAACAGAAAAGTGGCCTTTGCTGGTTATTTAGTTAATAAAAAATAAAGGACTGAGTTGTGCTGACGAGCCGTCGATTGTAGAAAATGAAATCAACAGTGGAACTGGGGTTTACTACGAGTACTTTTGATAGCGACAAGGCGAAGCGGCGTCGTTCAGATGATTTTTTTGTCTGTTGTAAGCCGCATGTAATTTTTGTTTGTTGATTAAAAATGAATTTTAAATTGGGATTTTGGGAGTCGTGTGAAGGAGCAAACTACAAAATGATTGTCCAGGCTCCACGTCATTAAAGCTTGAAAGGTTATTATTACGAAGAATCTGAGTTGTACACACAAAAAACAAAAAATTAAAATTCTAAATTTCTTAAAGTTATTGAAGCAATGAAATTAAGTAGAATTTCATATCATAAAATTTGATAAGACATTTTTTTCACCTAATTGGCTTGTTATATTTTATTTTTAGATGAAATAGTTCAAAATTATTTGATTTATTTATTAAAATCTCTTTTTTGAATCAAATATAAAGATTTTATGATGGCTACTACTCATTTGAGTAATACAACTAATTACTGAGATATTAACATTATTTTATTCTTATAATTTATTATTGTATTTTTGGTAAATAAAAAATAAAAATTCGTATAAAATTTATATACGCAATATTAACATTTTGATAACTATTTTAAATTATTAAAAATAATAAAAGTAACTACTAATAATTCATATATAATATATTATTGTTTAAAAAAAATTGTTAACAGCTTTCGAAAATTAGGTTGGATAATTTGTTGTAGCATAAGTGAGTGTCTCTCTCTTCTCATTTTCTTTTATATTTGATTTTAAAAGTATATATGAAATAAGGTTGGATTTAAGCTTGCGAAAAAATATTTTAAACATAAAAAGTATTGTTTTAATAAAATTATATAATTTAATTTAAATAGTAAATTACCTAATATTTTAATTTTTAATGTTTCAAATTGATAAGACGAATTCCAGATGTGTATATATTATTGGTGTGCTGTATTTGATTTTAAATTGAAATAATACAAAATCGTTTAAATTTTTTTATTGGATAGGTAAATTTATAAATTATTTCAAATGGTATATATTGTTAACTTCAAATATATAGATTTTGTTTTGTATACCATTTTATTTCCAAACTTCCCACGCGCAAACCACGTTGGTCATAGTTTCCAAATCAAATCCGAATCAGTTTATAAATTCTTCCTCAACAATTTTAAAAAATATATATATTAGAATTTGGGTTATTTTTAATTTTGAAATATTTGATGAATAATTTCTTTTATCCATGACCAATAATTACCAATCACATTATTTAATTCAATATTTAAAATGTCAATAATATGATTTTATTTTATGTTAGTTGTAGATAGAGATGGTAAATGGATCCGGTCGGCTCGACTCAACACTGGCCTGACTTACGAATAGTCATGGCACAACACGGCACACCTCGAAAATAGTAAAAGTCTGACATGGCACGTTTCAATTGTTGGGACGTGCTGAGTTAAAAGGGTTAGCTCATAGGTCAACTTTGGCATGAGCCCGTGATGGGTCTAGACTGTGGGTTAGGGCTTGACAAGACTCGGTGAGCTTCATTTTCATGGGCCAATTGGACTCGACCCTTACTCACAAATATATATATATATATATATATATATATATTGACCAGGACACCTTAAATAATATATTTTTATTATTTTAAATATATATTTAATTACAATAAATAAATAATATATAATTAATTGAACAACGGGTAAATTTATATCACGATAATTACAACACACCCAAACTAAGTTGACACCTCTTAAACCATTTATCATTTGCACTTCATTCATTTAATTATTTTAAGTAAATTAATTTTTATCAAAATTTAACAAATTATATTTTACATCAATATCATAATATATGTTTCAAATCCTATCTTCTATATCCTCCCAATTTTTTAAGCATGTTAAACAATTCAAAATTTTTTATGATGATCTTAATCTCTTTTGATCTAATACCCTATTTTCTACACTACTTACAGATTTTGATGCTACTATAAACAGCATAAGAGTTAGTAGATCACAAGCTATGATGAATAACGCGAAAAAATCTTGTCATTGGTCTTCTACTATTGCAAAACATTAAAAAAAAAAATTAAGAATCAACAAATTACCATAATCAATAAAAATATATTTTACTATTTCATGAAGGGTACGAACACTGCTCAAAATTTTTCAAGAAAAAGTATTAATTCTAAGTTTATTGATACTATCATAAAATTGTGTATTTATTCCCATTACATTCTAATATTGAACATAATTATCATTTAAAGAAATTCTCCGATACGAGTTATCTACATTAAATATATCATTCATATTTTTTGCAATTTTATTAACTAATGTGATAGTACCTCAAAGATTTATTTTAAAATTCATCACTGCTCGTATACAAATAATTTAAAAATATTTTTCTAATATTTTTTAAATTTCTCTTTGATATAAGTACAAATCATTTTAAACTCATCAATATCTCTATAACAAACAAAAGCATAACTGATATCATATAAATAATTCAAAACATACAAGCAATAAAAAAATAAATAATAAATATGATAATGTCACTTTATTAAATATTTTTAAAAAATTCATAAAAGTAAATGCCACTTTCTAATAAATAAGGAAGATGCAAACATTACCAAATTTTTTATTATAATAATAACTAATGGCATCACTATAATTCACATAAGATTTTTATATTAAATAAGTAATATTTCAATGAATTTTCATATTAAGTATGAATCTCCTAGGTCATAATCCATTATGTTCTAAAGTAATATTAAACTCTTGTATTTTAGAACCATATGATACAAAGTATTATCTTATATATCTTATTTTTTCTATACGAGCATGCATTAAACTTAGCCCACCTCATACTATCAAATTAATAATTTGACAAATACATCTCAAATAAAAAATTTGTGAGCCAAAACTACGTGCAAGTGTTATATTATCAATAAACATATTAATAGTAGAATTATTGACAAAAATATTGTCAAAAGTAATACTAAAAATTTTATCAACTATTTTATATTTTCTAAAAATATTCATCATTGAATTGAAAATAGCAAAAATATTATACTAATATTCTAATTCACGAAAAGTAATAATTCTTTTATGTAATATCTAATTTTTATTAATATAATAATAAATAATACAAATATAATCCAAACATTTACATCCAGTCCAATAATCAAAAGTAATAAAAATAATACCTTTAAAATAATAGAAATTTATAATTAATTTTTTTTAAACTTATTCAAATAATGTAATACAATCTCTCCTACATGTATTTTTAGGAATTAATATGAAAGAAAGTTGAACATACATTTTTATAAAAAATTTTGACTATTCGATCTCTTATATTTTGATGTGAGTACCTAAAATAATTAATATTGTCCTCAGTAATATTTGGTAAAAGTAAAGTTTGAGTACTGCTAATAAGAGGAGTATGTTTTTAGCATGCCATTTTAAATTTCTAGTTTCACTTGAACTTCAATAACTTAAAGGTTTTTTTCAAAAGTTACATATAGTTTTTGTTTCATTTTATCTGAATACATTAAACATAAACTCTAATGTAAAAAAATTTCAAACATTACGATGTTTTGGGTCTTTTAGAAGTACATATACTAGATGTAAAAGAAGAAGTAATTCCAACAAATTCATGTTTAGAAGACATTTTTTCATAATTAAGAAAATATTTTTTTAACTTTATTTACTTTTGTAAAAAAATAACTTGAATTTTGTGTTGTACATATATAGAAATCGTGTCAATCTAAAATAAAATAGAAATTCAAAGAATATATTAGAAAACTATATTTTATACTATTTTAAAATAAATAAAACCACTAATTTATAACACCACAACAACAAGTGAGTAAGGCAGGACTATAAATTATATGTTTATAAATTACAAACTAATCAAATATGGCATTATTAAACTAAAGTTAGACCTATTCTCACTAACCAAAAAGTATGGTCATAGTTCCAATATTTCAATTGATATGTACCACTTTTTTAAAATACAACACAATCACAATCATTCGTAAATATGCACAAACACATCTCAAATGAGCAAATATATAGATAGTCATGACTCCACTAAGCACAATAAAAAGCACAAATCAAGTATTACAAATGTAAATATAGCAACTAAAAAAAATCAACCTAAGTGAAACACTAATATAATCACTAGCAAGAAAAAATGCCTACAACAAATTCAAAAGAATTTTAATAATATAATATTTTAGCAAAGCACATATATTTCAACTAAAATTAAAGTATACATACAACAAATAGCAATTCAATCTTGTGAAATTTATATAGCAACCAAAACATATATACATATAACTTAGTATTTAAAAAAAAAAGTCAAATATACATGTGACAATAACAAATTGAAAATTCCAAAAATCACATATTCATACAAATAAAAAAATAAACATGTTAAGCAAATAAATAGCAACTCAACTAAAGTAATATATAACTTTTTTAATGATAAATAAATTCCATTAAACACTTTAGAAAATTTTTCATTCAAAATAATAAATCACTTACTAATTGGTTTTTATACGTATTCAGCAAATTAATTCAAAATTATATTAAAAGTTTAAGGAACTCAAATAAATTAGTGATCAAATGTCATATATCAGTTCAAAATTGCAGAACTAGAACACTTTCTATCATCCGAGGAAAACTCTATTAGCAGTTGCCACCTGCACAATCAAGTGCATCCTTTGACTTTTGTCAGTTCTTATCAAACGAACTTTTGGTACTTCACATTCGTTAGGAACATTTATTCTCTTAAAGAAATTCTATTATAGTTTTATAATAAATCTAGACAACATAAGAACTTTCTAACAATCCAATGACCAATAAGACAATACAATGACAATGATCTCTGAATAACATCAAACTTCAGACAAAACACTGTACTGCTCACTTACGTTTTAGATAATAAAAAAAGAGAAAAAGGGGATGAAGTAGTCCTAAGTATCAGATATTGTTATGGAGCCTCAATAGAGACAACCGCAAAATTTTACAATAGAACAGAACAACATCCTTGACTTCAAAATAATTGAAAGTTAGCGTACTAGTAAGCACTTTTTCAAACATAAATGCCATAGTAACTAGTAGAATCTAGAAATTAAGCCCTCCTATAATACACTTCAAATAAATTTAACCCAGTCCAACTGAACGGGCTAAATTCCTAATACCAAGAAAGCATGATAGAAGGCTAGAAATATAGTTTGCGAATCATTTATTGGACATTTCAATGAAAAAAGAAGTCAACTACCATCTTTACAACCGAACAGAGATAGTTATACTCGCAAAAAGGTAGAAGCATCAAAGAGTAATAGAATATAAAATTGTTGTCCATGACTCTTTAGCTTATAAGCTCTAGAATCTAGACACACTAACTGTTAAAAGTACATTAAAATTTCCATATTGACTTTTCAAATTTCGTGAGCTTGCAAGTATCCGACTTTGTAAATCCCAAATCCCAAACCGGCAGAAATTGCCCAAGCAAAGCAATAATGCCAAAGCATGCTAATTCAATAATTCATATATCCAACTCTTTTTTAAAATATTACTAGGTAGAAGCTAAACTGAATTCCTCCAAAGTCATGTGTGAAAGAAATTTAAAATTCAAATAACCTTTTGTCACACCCCAAGAAATCAAGAACAATCTTAACCAGGAACACACCGGAAATAACAGATGATTTCACATACAATTCAATGTTTCTCTACCCAAGGTCTGTAATCATTCTCAAAAGAGCTGAAATAACGTACATATTGGCTAGGGTTCTAATACAGCAAACACACAAGAATCCAAATACAGAAGATATAATTTCAGCAAATGTAGATACAACAAATACACAACAATCTAAACAATGTACAAATTGGCTATTGATACGGTAAATATAGATACAGCAACAATAGAAAGAATCTAAATACACGAGATACAATTTCAGCAAATATACAAGAATCTAATAGATATACCAAAACAAATATAGCAAAGCAAATACAACAAAAGCAACAAAAACTCATGCCAGGAGCACTGATTATGATGGGTATAAAGTCAAAGTCTGTGAGAGCAGCATTGGCGAAATAATTCCAACTATTCGATAATCAAAAGAAAGCAGCAAGGGTGTGCACAAATTTAACTTGACTGGATGGATGAATCGATTCAAAAGCATAGATCAAAGAGAACGAGAGATAGTGTCACGTCACATCTCATTCCGTGAGATCCACACGTGACAATCGTCATAAACTCTTAAAGATAAATTTTAATACTC
>JAWDEX010000020.1:4469987-4489181 GCA_035221805.1 Trichilia hirta
TCTGCAGCATGTAACTTTGCCTCAGCTTCTGCAAACTTCTGCCGAGAACCTTCAATCATTCGTTGCGCTTCAGCAAATTTACTGTCAGCTGCCACCTTAGTTTCAGCAGATTCTGCACGCATCTCATGCAAGGCCTTCTCAATCTACAAAAATCCAACAAGCAACAACAATTACAGGGAAGTACAGGAAAGGATATTTTACTTCAACTAAAAGAAGATCTTGAATGTGTCATACACTAGCTATACACTCTTTCGAAACTCCTAAAGACTTCTTCAGATTCTCTTCTCGTTTTCTTGCTTCAGCCATAGCAGATACGTGTGCAGCTTGGCCACGCTTATACACAATCTCAGCAGCCTCAGCAGAAGCTTTAATTTGCTCATACTTGGAGGTGAACTCCTTCCTTTCTAATATGAGAAGGCCCATCTGGTTCTGGTGCTCAAAGATCTACAGAAGGTAGCACTGGTAAGACACAAATAACAGAAAATAATACAAATACAGTATTGGCACAAAAATTAGATATATTAATGCATTTAAGAGCACCTATGCATTAAGATAATACTTTACTTGCAATTTACAGGAGAACAGATTTTTTCTATGCAAAAGCAAAAACAAAGCAATGAATACTTTATATAGAGAATATATATGGAATACTATACAAGATTGGCCCAAGAATATTATACAAAAACCATATTAAAAACAAACCATTTTAATCAAACCAAAAACTACTTTACATAGAGAATATATATGGAACGTGTAGATAAAACATCAATATGAAACATTTTTGCAATGGACTAATGTCAAAAAACCAATAATGTAAAACAATACCACTATTATAATCAAGATAAGATACCTCTAAATACTCGTTCTATTTGTGGTACCCAAAAATCCTTCAAAATTTCTAAGTTCACTGAGTTTTACTTGGGGACTACCGCAAAAATACTCCAACCTTGGCAGTCAGGAAAAATACCCCATGGATATAAAAATAAAAATAAATAAAAAACAGAACTCCAAGGGGTTTTGAACCCTTGAACTCTTGGCGAAGATGCTTCTAAAAGCCGTTTGCTAGACCAACACCTTGAAACCAAACTCTCTATCATCAGACTATGTGATTCAAGATCAACTAATTATTAGGTGCGATTACTCAATCTATTGATCGACATTCAACAATACACATGTCATCAATACATAAAATCAACGAAAAAAAAAGTCTTCTCAAGTACAATAGTTTCCATTAAAAGTTGGGAAAACATCTACAATTTCTTTCTAGGTACAAGATTGCACAAAATTCTTCATTCACAGATGTAAATGTAGTAATAGAAAAGAAAATCTAGAATTGTACATATATTGAATCAAACAAATATCACCGAGCAGCAGATCAGAATTAAGCATTCCAATCTAAACACCCCCACCCCAATACACAAAATGTTAAAATTAATTAATATGTACAACAAACAATGTTACAACCTTTGACAAAGGGAACCATTAATGCCTCATCTTCAAATTTCCAACTAGACATTAAAGCAAAACTTTTTGCAAAGACAACAAGAAGCATAGTTTACTAGTTTGATTCTTGCTTTGGTGATTGGAGTTACACAAGAAGATATTCCAGTAGCTTCTACATACACCATTCTAGAAACAACTCTATTGTCTTCCCGCACACTCATTTTAAAGATAAAAGCCACATACGTGGTTTCTTTCAAAAACAACTGAAATTCAAAATGAAGGAGCGACATTACTCGTAATTAACAACACAAGAAACTAAAGCCCACATTACAAACTCGACAATATAGTATGATTTCTTTTACTTCTATTCAAATGATAAACATCAACTTCATTCAGTTAAAGAATAAAATATCAAAGAAACAAGATTCAAGTGCTAATTTGTTCAATAAAATTCCAACTCAATCAAGCTAAAAATAGGACAATTCCTTCCCAGTACGTCCAATTAAGTAAGATTTTCTTTTTCCGAAAATTCAAAATTTACGCATTTACTCATCATATAAATAAATAATGAAAAGAACAAAAATCAAGAAAATCAACAAACCTCAGCTTCAAGCCTTGCTATATAAGCGATGAGAGCAGCCTTGTCTCTCCGTTTAATAGCCTCTTCATCGAGCCCAGCCTCTTTGAGCCGCTTCCAGATCGTCTCATCAGTCAAAGGACTCTGCAAAACCCTCGAACTCGGCATGATTGCGAGTCGCCCCGAACTAGGACTCGCCATCGCGATTAAAAAAAAGCCCTAGATTCTGCGATTCGATAGTGTTCGGAGTCCGGAAAACTTACCGTTGCTCTTTTCTTGCACCTTCTCTCGCTCTGCCTTTTGTCTATCCACAGAGTGTTCGGTGAACTTTATGCGTCTGTGAGAGCAAAGTGAATGAGAAAAATGGCTTTGCTAGTAATTAAAAAAAATAAAAATAAAGGACCGGGACTGAGTTGTCTGCTGAGCTGTAGATTGTACAAAATAAAAGAAGTAACGGGACTGGGGTAAAACGACCAGAGCATTTTAGATAGCGACAAGATAAAACGGCGTCGTTCAGACTATTTTTTTGGCCTTCTTAAGCCGCCTTTAATTTTTGTTTGGTGATTAAATTGGATTGAAAACGAATTTTAATTTGTGAATTGTGATTTTGGAGGTGTTCAGGGGGAAGAAATTACAAGCAACAGTCAACGCTCCACGTTGTCTAAGCTTGAAAAGGTTAATTTAGGGTAATTGTTGTTTTGAAGATTCTGAGTTGCGCGCACACAAAAAATAAACAAATAATGTTCTTAATTTCTAATGGTTATTGAAGCAATAAAATTAAGTAGAATTCTATGAAATACAAATGGAAAAAATTTTAAATTACATTGATCAGACCTGTGTGCATTTTTTTTAACCTAATTGGCTTGTTGTATTTAATTTTAAAATGAAATAATTCAAAATCGTTAGATTTATTTATTAATTAGGCAAATTTATGATTCATTTATAACCCTTTAAATAATATAGTATAAAATCTCTTTTTAAGTCAAATATAGAGATATTGTGGTGGCTACCATTCTTTTGAGTAATACAATTATCGAGATATTGAGATTCATATTTAATTTGAATTTTGAAATTTTTAAGTCCATTCATATTTAATTTTGAAATTTTGTACAAAGTAAGATGGGTTTTATGTGTGTAGAAAAAGAAAAAAAGAATTTTTCAATAAAATTATATAATTTAATATGAGTAGTGAATTACGTGATATTTTAATTTTTTATTTTTCAAATTGATAAGACCAATTTCATATATCTATATATTGTTGGTGTGTTGTATTTGATTTTAAATTGAAATAATAAAAAAATACAAAATTATTGAAAAAATTAAAATAATAAAAAATCGTTTAAAGTTTTTGATTGGCTAGGCAAATTAGTAATTTAACAATGACCTTTTCCAATAGTTAGGATCTTGAAATATTTTAAAGGATGAATGATAAATTTCGCCTATAATTTTTTAAAATACTAACCATTTCTTTATCATTATGTTTAAAACAAAATCTTTCTTATAATTTTTTAAAATATTATATATATTTTTTATTAAAGAACAAAAAATAGTATTTTATTATATAAATTCTTCGTTTTTATCGTATGAATTCCTAACTTTTATTTTATAAATTTTTAAATTAAAAAAATTATTTTTATTAAAAAATGTTTAAATTTAATTATAATTTTTTTAATAAAAATATATATTAATTTTAAAAATAAAAAATAAAATATTTTTAATTTTATATTTATAAAATTAAAAATAAAATTATATATTAAAATATTAAAAATTTTTAAAATAATTTTTAATAATTTTTTATTTAAAAATTTATAAAATAAAAATTAAGAATTCATATAATAACAATAAAGAATTTATATAATAAAATGTTATCTTTTATCTTTTAATAAGAGAGATATATAATATTTTAAAAAATTATAGGGAGATTTTACTTCAAACATACTCTCAGAAGAAAAGTCGGTATTTTAAAAACCTTAAGGGAAATTTATTGTTCTCCGGTACTTTAAATATGACCTAGCGAAAGAACACTTCCCACGAGCAAACAGCGCTGCTCACAGTTTTCAAATTTACGCACTAATCCGAATCGATTTATAAATTCTTCCTCAACAATTTAAAAAATAAAATATATATGTATATATATCCCATGTTATAATTAAGAGATTTTATTTAATTCAAAATGTAGGATTATTTTAATTATTATAATTCCACTTTAGTTTTGAAATATTTGATGAATATTTTGTTTTATCTATAACTAGTAATTATTAATAATTTAATATTAAAATTGATTATAATATAATTTTATATATGGTTAGATTTATTTTTCAGTTGTAGTATCATGTAATTATTTAAAGATTAAAAAAAAAATAGCATCGCTAGGAAAATATACGTTAAGTAAAATTAGTATATGAAAATCCCAACCAACCGCTAGTTCTGGGAGTTTCACCAAAAAGGGATATAACGAAATCATTTATTTTCAATTAGAATATACAAATAAAATCATTACGTGAAATTAAAATGGTTTTATTATACGTAGGTTCTATTTAGAGTAAATAAAAAAATTGTTTTTCTTAGATCTTTTTAAAAAAATTATTAAAATACTCTTTGATACAAGGCACTTCAAGGGCTATTTTAATTAGTATGTTATTACGTTCTAATTTAAAATTCATATTTAATACAAATTAAATTTTTTATGCTAATTAACAATTCTAATGATTTGTAATGCTAATTAGCAATACAAGTTGTTAGATTAATTATATTAATATTACTTTTAAAATTATACTAAAAATTATACACTAACTAGAGTTCGTGTGAAGATAAAACCTTTTTAAAAAATAACATAATCTGTCTAAAAAAAATAGCTTTCTTGATTTAAACTCTTTTCTTAAAAATTAAAGATGAAAAAATTAATTGCCCTCACACTAATATGCATGAAATGAGATGAACTTGGATGTGTGAATAAAAAAACAAAATAATTCCCTAGTCCTATGATCCATGAGAGTTATACATGATGAATGTATCCATGTTCAGTCCCTAATTTCGCTGGACGTAATTTTCCCTGCATTACAGAATATTTAAATGATTCAACCATTCTCAAATTTAAATATGTACAGTACTCTCGAGTCTAAACTAAACTGTGACAGAGGACAGATAAATTCTCTAAACATTTGACGTTTAGTCCATTCATTATTTTCAAATAAAACAAATCAAGAGGCTAGGTCAACTAAGAATGTTGCTGCCAGGGAAATACCTAAGGAATTACTTTGAGCAGTATGCAGAACTATGTAATTTGATCTGTTGAACAAAATTTTCAGAAATTTGGGGGACGTGATGATACCAGTAAGCATAGTACCTATGCAAAATCGTTAACATCAACATTTGGGAGGGCCAGAAAAGGGAAGGAACTTAAGATTATGAGAATGCACAAGAAGATCAGCTTTGCAAAAGAAATCACCAAATATTTTAGGATATAATACTGATGGGCAGTCTAATGATGCATTTCAGTTACTCCTCATGAGTCATGGAAATTGATTTCTGCCTTACACTAATCTTGGAGGAGGAATTCTTTAGTTTGCATTTGCATATGAGGGGGGTGAGGTTTTGATGTATGGAAACGTAGTAAGAAAAAGAACTTAAAAAAAAAATAACAAAAACAGAACATAATGAGCAAGGAACACAAGGAATAAGTGATCAACACATATCCATAGTTTTTGATTTCTGCAAAAATAAGTTGCCCTTTAGAAACTTCATTCCATGTTCATAAAAGACATTGAATTAACTTCATTCAGTTCAACGTGGGAAAGCGTCTCTATTTACAATAAGAGGTTCTTTACCATAAATAAATCAAGGTGTTTGACAATAAGGGGAAAAAGTTGTCCAACGTGGTTATTTGGAGGTGTCAGCCAGCAGAATGCTGGAAAAGGAGATCAAGAAAACCATAGTCACAGATATTATTATCCTCACAATCTTTCAGTCTCTACATGTCGAAAGTTGCTTTCTTCCCTCTATAGTAATTATTTATCCAGCCTTCAATCAGCTTAATCTCAGTGGCCCTCTGCTCTTTCAACCAGTCAGGATCCTCTTGAATAGGACGACGAAAAATATATGATGGGCACCTGATCAATAGCAAAGGCAAAGAATCACTTTTAGCAAAGTTTATTTTACAGCTAAGGTTAGTTATATGGCAATCAGTACTGATATGTCATTAACTAAACAATTATAGACAGAAGAAATAATTATATAGGAAGGTGATTTTCAATGAATTCCTCTAGAAATGATGGGTACTAATTTAGCGTTTTAAGCTAATAATTGCTGATTATGCCAAAACTTACACTAGAAAGAATATTTTTTGAATTAGAAAGGTCATGAGGAGACTGTGCCCCTCCTTCGCCTTTCTTCCTTAAATTTGCTCAAGGAAACAAAAACATTGACGTTAACATATCCAGCAAAGGACCAATAATATATAAGTATGTACAACGATAAGCTAAACAAGCTTTGGCAAACAATGAGGATGGTTGAATTGACGATAAACAACAATGATCTTGTTGAGTCCTTGAGCCATCTAGGAGGCAAGAGAAAGACCGAGAAAGTCAAGACTTTGGCAAAATACACCGAGCCACAAAAGGAAAAAAAAACTAGTCATCCGCATGAAGTAGAACCAAAAAAATGGCAGCAAGCAGCCCATGGCTTTGTTTAGGTACTTGCGTCTTAGTGTCAACCAAGTTAACTTGACAAATTGACCCCAGACTTCTAATGCATGCCCGACCTTACCAGGCTGGGATAGATAATTATTAAATGTTAAATCAAGCAATGACTCAAAACTTTTAACTCAATCAACGGGCAATTACATAGGATTGATGTGGAGATGGATTTTAAAGGATAGTTCATCCATCCAAGGCTGTTCATTCAGATGGATAAAATATAAAAATGAAAATCAAGGACCTTCTAACATTATTTTTGTGGTTATTACCATAAAATCAAATGTCATCCCACCGACCATTTCTAACGGATACTGGGGAATTGAAGGCACTGTCAATTTAACATATCAAGTTAGCTGAACATATTGAAATATAATTTCAATAAAGCATTAACTGCTTTTATGACAAGAGCAGCAATAGTCTCAGAAACGTTCTGCAGAACACTGTAACAAGTAATACCAGCACTATCAGAGTAATGAAGCTTAGAAAATAATAGCCATCGTCTCAGCTGGGTGAAAAAATAACCTGCCACCACTCCAAAGGATCCAATAGCCCGTTTGAGAAAATGATGTTACCTCCAAACAGTTTCAGTGCAGTCCTAATATTCTAGATAATAGAAGAAGAGAAAGAAAAGCATTAGACAAGATAAGCATTTTTCAAACATTGAATCAGAGAACCATACGCTATTTGTTATTTATAAAGTATTAACAATTTTATGCCAAAACATATTATTACATGCAGCAACTAAAATAGCACAAATGGCAATATTATATGTTTGCATACACTAAGGGCCTTGTGGGTAACTGCATGATACTGCTTCAGCAAACAAAAGGATTGGATCGTTTTAGTGACATCAGAAGCACGGATAAGCGAGTTCCTCCACATTTAGGTTGCCCCCGTTTATCATCTTTAGATAATACAAGAGGTTCATGACTCACAAGACCATCGATGCGCACCAAACGTGATACATATTAAAAAACACCATAGTATCGTACTTTATTAGAAGTCCATCCTTGAATCTTTAGTACTGGTTTCCGGGGAAGCATTTCTTAAAGCTCTACTAATATGTTACAGTAACAAAGTGCATATACAAAATCAAACGTTGCTTTTGCATATGTTCTCCCGCCCAGTAGAAATGTTGCTCTTAAGATTCAATCGTCCTATTTAAACACCCTAGGTTTTCAGTTATTGGAACTCAAGAAAACACTCAGTGGTCAAATACAAATTACAACAAATTTTGTAGGGTATCACGGCTAAAAGAGAATATATCCACATAAAAACACCGAAGAACAAATCATTTTTGCTCTTCAATTTTTAAGGGAAAATAGAATAAATGACCCTGGCAAGAATGGATTTGATCTACAGACCTGTACACCACAAAAGACCCTACTAGCTAAGCTCGCTCGCTCTCATCATACAAGTTCAGCCCATTGTACTTACATTGTAAACAAGAACAAACAATGATGATGAAGTGGATCAAAAAGGTAAAAGTGAGGGAAAAGTAATAGAATCATCATGCATAGAAAAAAAATCCAAGCATATAAGTACCTTTCTATCTAAACAATAGATGAGAAATAGGTAAGGTTCACTCGATAGGATTGACGGTTTTCATCTTACAGGTCCGCCTAATTGTGTTTTTATCCACCGTGGTCTTGGTATCACTCTGAAATCATTCCAGCATTCCTTTTTATAAGAGGCGTATTTATAATCATATGTTGGAAACATGATTGTGTATGGGTTGCTAGACATTGGCATAACCATCTCAGGGCATTTCTTAGAAAATAAACCGGTGGCAACTAAATGAGATGATTATGATATTTTAAGGAAGATATTGATGGCAGCATATAAAATAATTATTTGAAATACAGCACTACAAAACAGCTAGACCTGCTAGTTCCAACCGTCCCCGCCGTGAGGATCATCGCCCAGTTGAAAGCAATCAACTTTTCCAGTATAATTGTAACAGACACCTACTGCATCACTATGTGAACCCTCAGGAGAACTGTCAATTTTTTTACAAACCTAAGCAATGTCACATGGATAAAATCAGTTTGCAAGAAGATGGAAGTAGCCAAAGTCCAAAAGCTAAGAGAAACCAAAGTCCAAAATCCTCAGGGTTTTTGGTCCGGCGTGAGAATTTTCCGAAGAAATGAGGGCCATGCCTGAATTTGCATGTCTGTGATGCGAGTGATTGTGGAAATGAAACGGAGAGGAGGATAAGGCAAAGGATAAGAGAAATAAAGATAGGTTCAGCTGACTGGACTTCGCCATTATTTAGGGCGATCACTTCAGCAAGTGCGGACAGTGTGGTAGTAATAGACTATAGTTGAAACAGATCAAAGAAAGGTGTGAGTATAACTCAAGTGCAGTTGGCTACAGAGATGATTTGTGATCTTACTTAGAGAATGACGTGTAGGGTTTTGATTAGTATAGATCAAAGGCTTTCATGATCCTGAGGGCATCTGATTTTTGTGGACCTTTCTGCCTTCCTGATTCGTGGGCTGGGTTGGGCTTGCAACAGTATAATCTAATAATAGTCATCAAGAATTTTTGTTTCGTAAGTTCATCGAGAGGATGTTAAGTAAAATGTTGTTCAAATAACGGATTGTCAATAAAATTTAAACAATCTATTGAAAAAATCAAAATAAAAACGTAAGTAGAACCATCTAAATCGTGATATATATATTTTTTATTTATTTATCATTATTAATACTATTATAATTAATAAATGTATATAGTAATTAAAATTTATTAAATGAACAAACACCTTAAGATTTTCTAAAAATCAAATGATGTCATACTTCAACTATTCAATCATACCTTTATTCATTATAACCAATTCAATGAATGTACATATTGTTAACAGCATGGAAATCCAATAACTATGAGACTAGTGATTGATGTAGACATTTATCTTCCAGGATCGATTTATCTGGCATCTATCAAATTCATTAGATTAATTGTAATAAATAAAGGTATTTGGTTCGGTAATGTTCCTCGAATAAGAGGCAACATATGAATAAGAATATCCAGCTTTTGTAAGAGAATATGTATAATATATGAATTATTCTATTCTACAACACAATGGAATTACATTTCAACCTTTGATAGTGGGATTATTAAAATTCTTTGAACTTTAAATCATTAATTTCCAATGTACACAATCGAAGAAGGAATATCTCTTTTGGCTGTTGATTCTAATTACGGATTTTTTTTAGAGTTTAATTATTATTAATTTTGTGATGTGAATTTAGGATATGATTGATGTGATGTGATGTGATGTGATGTGATGTGATGTGATGTGATGTCTAAATGGAATTTATTGTATGTACTAAAAACTTGGAGAGAATAAATTCTATATGTCTCGACAAGCCAACTATTCTATGTACCTTAATACATTATCATCAGGTAGTAGAATATACTACATATTGGAATTTTTAAGTACATGTTACTTATGATATACATAATATTATCACATACATATTTAATTTTAAAAATAAAAATTAATTGATGTCGAAAAAGATTGTCTGTGGGGCCAAACTCACGTGGATACATTTTGTATTCTACTTTGTATCTGTATCTTTTTCGTTCCGCACGTTACTTTTTAAATTAAAAGGTTCGTGAAATTAATTTTTTAAAAAAAGGAGTATGAAGTTAAAAGTGAATTACGTAGGCATCAATTATGCGTTTGAAATTGGAATTGATCCGTTTTCAGTTGTTTTTCAATCAACTTGGAGACATCAATTATCACAAAACACAAGAAGTCATTGTGGTTGATGAATTAGATAAGATTAGATATGAATGGACAATCACATCGAATCCTCTACAAACATCTTCAACTTGTCAAATTAATTTTGGAGATCTCTTTCTCTCAACATGATCTTTGAAAACTTAAAAGTTATGTAAGAAGTCAAAAATTTTTAAAAAATATTTTTTTATTTAAAAAAATGAAATGTAATATAATCAGCCAAATCAACGGTCTAAATTTAAAAGAAGAATTAAAAAAATAATAACAATACTTTCTAATAAATATATATAACAAGTATTCTTTTATCAAAATTTGTATATATTTTTTCAATTTTTATAACAATAATAATTCATTTCTCACATTCTATTGTTAATAATAATAATAATATTCAAAATTTAAGAGTTTATGTGTATCCCACGAATATCAATTTTATAATTTTTATAATGATTATGTTTATAGAAAAGATTTTGATCTTATTTTTGTAATAATTATACTAGATATGTTTTATGTTTAAAAAAATATATTAAGAAATGTGTTTTATAATATATGGTTATGATGCGTTCAGTTACAAGTATAATTATTTTAATTTTTTGGTTATAATTTTTGATGTTATAAATATAATTATATTTTGAAACCAAAAATTATAATTTTATTTGATATATTTTTAAGTCTTTTTTTCTTTTTTTAATAATGTGAGATTTGATTTTTGTAACTAACTTAACGGAGAAGTTAATACCATTATATAGAGTTTTGTCTTGTTGACTAGATATTGGTAGAACATGCCCAATAAACATATGAGACTTATAATAATTGCGTGGAAAATTTAAATTTCTGTCCAATAATTTTGAGTAAAGTAATAAAAAATAATTTATATTATTAGTCAGTCGTTATCTTATATTTTAAGGGAAAAAGAAAAAGCAATAAAATTTATCTTGTATTGTTGTTAATTCATTGTAAAAAAATTTTGTTGTGAAATTTTTGTAAAAGAATTTTCTTTTTTTTTTTTAACAAAATTTTATTTTGAAGCAGTTAATTAATTTTTTTAAAAAAATTAAATTTAAAGGTATAAATGATAATATACAAAATTAAGAATCAATTGTTCAAAATAATTTTGTATTGTCAAATGGGTCCAAAATTCCTTATTTAATTGTTTAATTAAATATTTTAATTATTTTTTTATAACTATTTTATTGTCACTATCTACAACGACAACTTCTTTCTACGTGTAAAACATGACTTCTTAAATAAAATACATATAAATTAAAATATAAGATTAATATTTTAACTAATATGACAAAAAAAATATGACATTAATATAATAATTATTTATTTAATTTATCGCCTACTTTGATCGCATCATGTAATTTCCTAAATCATTATCTAATTTTGACTTATTTGATAATCACCATTCGCCACAGTTATTAAGAACAAACGTTTTTTGTTGTTCAAGGTCACATGAAAAGATAATCAGATCAAAGTTGATAAGACAGAAGATTTAGTCATCATTTAATTATGATCTACGAACGATCAACATACATGTTATATATCTCGCTTTTTATCATGGCAAGGGGCAGGGCTAAGGTGCTTCCTAATCTATTTTTTATGTTTTTTAATTATAATTTGTTATATATAATTTTATATTTTAAATACTAAAATTTAAACTTACTCGCTAAATTGTCATCAATTAATTATTAGGCTTTAATATGTTTATTATTATCTTAAATAATTTGATTACTGTATAATCAAATTATTAGGCTTTAATAGATATAGATGTGCTTTGTCGTCCAAATTATAATTGTCACGAGATAAAATTATTTAAGATAAAATATAAATAAAAAATAAGATAATTTTACAATATGTTTATTATTAAAGTGATTTATATTATATGAAAATTAAATTATTATATGTTAAATAAAAAATAGTATACTTTATTAAAAGTTGATATTATTAAATTTTTTTATAATTTATAAGTGAAAGCCAGCTATATCAAATATATTTTTAAGTTGGTATTATTAAATATTTTTTATAACTTTACTTTTAAATTAAGTTAACCATGGGTATCTATGTCTTGCACCTTGCCGGCATGCAGCGCGTCAAATTTATTTTCAAAGTTTCAACGCCTGTATAATGATATATTTAATAGTTGAGGTATTGACACATCAAGGGATGTCGTGCACATGTATGATTCATGATTTTGATGATGATCATATGCGATAACAGTCCTCTTAATCCATCTCATTGTATGAAGTCCTTTACTGATTTTGAGTCCATAAAAGATAGTTCATTAAAAGAGTGGATATTGGACCACATGAAGGGTCCCAATTGCCATAACTTTGCGCCACAATAGAGCCGGCAATCTTTCAACTGTTTTTTGCTACTTGGGCAATAAGCCAACAACCCACACCACTCGCACACCACTAAGTCAAATTTAGGCTATAATACAGATATATAACTAGTCTTTCCCATTCAACTTCAACTATAGACTTTTCCATAGCATTAGCATTCACAACGCAAGTAGTCTTTGTTCGTGGGTCCTGCAATATTCGTCACCGTAGTGGGGTGACATACATGATCGATCTTTTTTCCCACTTTTAAACGCAAGCAATGATAAGATGCTGCTGCCTCTCGCCTACTATGTGAAAGCATTGTTTTATGAAGGAGTTGAAGTGGGACAAACTATAATTTATGATTCGCGATAACCTTTTTCGTTCTTTTTGTGCAAGTCGGTGCATTATTTCATGATGCCCTTATAAAGAAAAAAAAAAAAGAATTATTATTATTATTATTATTATTATTATTAGACTCTTGAGATGTTGTCTATTATCAAATGATTCCATTTCTACAAATTCAAATCTACCGAACAGGTCTTGTGAGAGAGAGAGAGAGAGAGAGAGAGACACTTGATTTGGCACTTTCAATTTTTATTCATTTATTTATTTTTAATTTAATTGATCAGATGATAATCAGTAATATTCGATCTGTGTTCACTTTCCTGCCTTCCATACAATAACACTTTATGCTATTTTGTGATATATACTCTTTATCAAATAAAAGGATATTTATTTTTACTTTTTTTTTTTTTTTGTTCTTTTGAGAAACAAAAAAAAGATTTTACGTACAAAAGGGTTGCTTCGCGTTGCCTGCCCACACGCTACGTGTGGCATTCGAGCAATCTGTTTTTACTGTTTACGCTGCGAATCTAATTTTTTTTTTTTTCAATATTTTTTTTCTATTTATTATTTTCTGATGCTTGCTCTAGAACACGTGAAATTATATATAATTTATTCAACTTTTAATTATTGCATGTATGACTCAAGATTTAATTTTTTTTTTTCTCTCTTTTTAATCAAAATCAAAGTGGATGAATTTTCAATTTGTCAACTTTGGACCACAGTAGTCCGGTACCATCTGCAACATTAATTAATTAATTTAAATTTTTTTTTTTTCGGTTGCCTTCCTCTAGAAAAGTTCTTTTTTAAGTTCAACAAGGATACACTTCAAAATAATAATGAAAACCAGCAACTCAACAAGTCTCGTACCATGACTATAGATAGAGGGCGCGTAAGGTTATATTAAAGTAAATAATATATAGAATCTCATTTATTAAATGAATTTTATATTTTAATATTTTTCAATAATTTTTGATGTTATATTTATATTTTTAAAATAAAGAATTATACTGAAATTGCAAATTCTATTTATGAATTTTTTAAATTAAGATGATATAATTCTTTTAATTATAATTCCTACTTGATGAAATCAGGGAATAATGAATTATAAATATTATCACACTGCCAAACAAAATAAAATATTTGTAATATGTAGGAAATAGTTTTGTCCTGTTAAATGGTAATTTATTCCGCACAAAATTGAAAATATTCCCTTTTATCTTAATTGGAATCAGCTTGATTCATTTGGGATATATTCACATGAAAATAATGCACAATAATGTAGACACAACTATTTGTTTTCCTTCGACTAGGACGGTTATTTTACGGAGAAACTAACAACAACAATTGAATAGAATTATAATTAATTTATTTATAAATTTAATAATAATTTTTTAATAAATAATAAAAAATATAAATATAATAATTTTATAACTTTTTTAATCGTCGATGTGGTATAAAAGTATTAATTATTAAAAATTTATAGTTAATATAATTAATAAAATAATAATATAAACGATACAACAATTAATATAAAATTAATATTATTTTTATTTTTGATATTTTTAATAAAAAATGCAGACAGAATGCCAGTCGGTCGGCCAAGCGTCAAGGCAACAAGGAAGACAGAGAAAGCAAGCCTTATCCTAAAATTCTTGCCAACTTCTACGCTCCATAATCATCAAACCCCCGCGGATTCAAATGACCATCATACCAAATCATTTGGTGGACCCCGCGTGTCTCACATTGTAGTTCGACAATCTCATATCGTGACACGTGTCCTATTAAAATCGTTTTTAGTAAAATAAAATCAAAATCCCCGATTGCAATCAGTTGGCTTGTAATGAAACTAACAATCAACCAAACCAAGGGCATGCGTGTGCGATGACATGAAAACCCACTTAATTTAATAGAATAATTTCCTATGATCACTTTATTGTACGGACGAGATTTGGAGTTTTTGATAAATCGGATGGCATTTATTTTAATACATAAATATTCCCAATCATCCTTTAGAAAGGGAAAGTTTGGGGACAAACAAAAATTTTTAAATATTTATTTTGATTTTATAAATATTATTTTTTTATGTATAATGTTGAATGTATCTTCAAAGTGCCCGAGTGAATGTATATCTATTCCTTGGCCAATAAATAATGGCGACGCTGCTTCCATTTGGTATTCAATCACTTACTCACAGAAGATTTGGATAATTCCATTTTTAACACTTATTACCACTATTATACGTTTATTTTCTGCCTCTATATTATCATTATTACGAAAAAATATCAGCTTTCGTTATCATAATATAATTTAAAATTAGATCATAATTATTATATGATAAAATTTTAAATATTAAATATAATTTTTTTTAATTTTATTTTTAAAAGATAATTAATTTGTCGTAATAATAAATATTAATTGTTATATATTTTTTATAATGAATAAAATTATTGATTATTTAATATTAAATTATTTAAAATAAATTTAAGTTGTACTTATTATTAATGATAATTATGCTTAATTTAATTAATTTTATAATATTAAAATTTTTAGTTTAATATTATTTTTATGATATAAAAGGTATTAAAAATATTTTTAAGAACTAATAAAATATTTGAATTAATTGTCTGAAAAGAAAAAAAATATTAATCTTGTGATAATTGAAGAGGTGTTTATTGATACATAGAATTAGAAGTTTCGATATACGAAGAGAATGTATTAACACCCTAAGCCTAGAAAGAGTGTGTGTCGATTTTGAAAAACAAATATTTTGATAATTAAAAGAAAAGTATCGATACTTTGGATCAATTAAAGAAGGTATCGAAACTTTAGAGCAAATATTTTGATACATAGGATAAAGGTATCGACATATTTGAAGAAAAGTACCGACACCTTAAAGAAGAAACTCCAGTGCTCAAGAGTATAATCATGAGTTTCGATACCCGATAAAAAATATTTTAACACTTAAGGTTTACAGGCAAATGCATCAATACTTTTACTAAAGGTTTTGACACATTGACAAGGAGACTCAGCAATAGGAACCTGTGATGTTCGAGTTTTGATAAACTAAAGTAAAAGTTTCAAAGCTTGCTAGACAAACACAAAAAGTATCGATATATTACTTAAATATATTGACACCTTTGAACACAAATTTTAAAAAACACGATACGTGTAAAAGTATCAACACCTAAGATAAAATATTTAGACACCCAAACTCTAAAAAGAAGAAGGTATTGACACCCTAATTAAAATGTATCAATATATAAGATAGATTTATCACTGTAACGGCTAATTAAAGCATTGATAGCAAGCATTAATGACAAGATTTAGAGGTCTTTGAAGACACATTTCTTAGTGTAATAAATTACAACTTTTCTGAGAAATTAAAAAGAAAGAACAAGAGAAGAAAATGAGATAGAATAATTAGTGATTCAAAAAAAATTCTTAAAACAAGTACTTTGAAAAGTTTATTAAAAATTACTGTTCATATTCTAAAGAGAGAAAATTCTGTGCTATCTTATAAGTCTGCACTTGTGAGAGCTTCATTGTAATTTTTTTATAATTCTTATTATGTTTCTGGTTTATTCTCATTCGATCAAAGAAAAAAGTAATTGGATTACTTTTCACCCAATAAAGTAAGATTTGTAAGAGTTGCTATTCACCTAGTAAAAAAAAAAAGGTATTTGGGTTACTCTTGACCCTATAAAAACTAAAAGAACTAATAGAATTCTTGGTGTAAGAAGACAAATTGAAAAGAGTGAATGTAGGCACATTGGCAAATCACTATAACGTTTCATGTATTCTCGATTTTTCTTCTAGCATCTATTGCTCTGTAAGCTGAGTTTTTGACAATACTTTAAATTGTAAAATTCATTGCAAGTAATTTATATTTAAAAATTCAAAATTTACAAAAATTGCTATTTCACCTAATTTATCTCTCTCTTGGGTGATATTGTTTGGGTCAACAAGTAGTATTAGAGCCAAGCTTTTCTCAAGATAAAGATTAATCATCTTAAGGGCAATAGATCAAAAAAATAATATCAAGCAGTGTTCTAACTCAACTGATTGAAGGACAATCAATATACAGACCTCTATTCTTCGATCAAAGTAACTATGCTTACTAAAAGAAGCGTATGCAAATATATCTCAGTACACTTGACTTTGAAATAGTTACAATCATTGAAGATGGTTACAAATTTCCTATAGTAACAGATGAAGTAACCTGAGAAGTAAAGCCTAAGCCAAAAAATGAATGGACAGCAGAAGAAAAGGCTTTGTTTTAAATAAATAAGAGAGTAATGAACGTGCTTTATTGTGCCATAGATAGAATACAAACAACTAAGTCTCTAGCTGTGACACAATAAAAGTTATATGAGATATGTTGAAGGTGACACATGAAAGAATTAGAAGGGTGAAAAATTCTATGATCAGTATGCTTATTCATGACTATAAGTTATTCAAGATGAAGCTGTATGAAAGCATTAAAGACATGTATACTCGATTCACTGATATAGTGAAAGGGCTAAAGGCTTTTGACAGAAGTTATTCAAATGCAGATATTATGACTAAAATACTGAGAAGCCTATCAAGATCATAAAAAGCTAAAGTGAGTGCTATTAGAGAGATTAAGGATCTTAGAACACTGCTATTAGAAGAATTACTGGGTTTCTTTATAACATATAAACTTGAGAGTAAGAGAATGAGAATAAAGATCGTGAAAAAGGCAAAAAGACGGTTGCATTAAAGGGAACACGGCAAGAGGATAAAAAAGACAGTGAGAATTCCAACGATAAAGATAAAGAGTTAGTGCTAATGATAAGGAAATTTAGAAAATTCCTCAACAAGGATGAAGCTAAAAAAAGGAATTAGAAGAAAAAAGATCAATCAAAAATTGATAAAGTGAAAAAGAGTAAAGAGAAGCAAACAAAAAAAAAAAAAGAAAAGAAATAATTTGTAATAAGTGTAAAAAATCAGGACAAACAAGACCTAAATGCCCTATGAATGAAAATAAGAGAAAAAAAAAGAAAAATAAGGCAATAAAAGTCACTTGAGATGACTCCTCAAGTGAAGTGAGCTGCTCATCATTAGAGGATAAAAGATCTAACTTCTACCTTATGGGTAAACAAGACATTGAGGTAACATTTTTTTCTCACAACTCTTATTATTCTAACTCTGGTAATAAGAGTAATGACCTGATGTATGATCAATTGGTAGAGTTATATAAAGAGTTGTATACTAATTTTGAGAAATTATATAAAAAAAATATAAAATAAATAAGAAAAAAACTCATTGCTAAAAAAATAAAACAAATGTTTCAAAACAAAGGTGAGTAAGTTAAAAAAAAGAATTAGATGTAGTTTTCCAAATAAAATAGTTGTATTAAAGAAAGAAAACAAAAACTTGCAAGATAGAGTAAATGACCAACAAAGGCTACTAGAAATATTTGCACAAGGAAAAAAAGCTGTAGATAAATGGTTAGATAGCCAACAAATGGTATTGAAAAAGCTAGGATAGGTTATAAGTACGGGATAAAATAAAAGACTTACTCAACTTACTTTATTAAATCATCAAAATAAGTGAGCTTTTTTATTACTTGTCACTTTTGCAATAGAAATGATCATTAGAATGGCTCTTGCATTTATAAAAAGAAACATATTGGTCCTAAAATAATGTAGATTTTTAAGAAAACTAGATCAAATCCATTTATGCATGCCAAAATAACAAGGCCTATAAGTCTAAGAACTAACTTTTATGGACCCAAGATCAAGTAGGTACTAAAAGTAAAATGAACGCATTTTGTAGGAAATTTCTCATATGAAGAGCATTAAACAAAAAAAAAAGTGGTTCTTGGGTAATGAATGCTCAAGATATATAATGGGAGATAAAAGGATCTTTCTCCACTTCATGAAAAAGAGAGAAAGACATGATATTCGGAGATAATAGCCAAGGAAAAGTTCATAGGATATGTGAGATTAAGGTAAATAATGTTAGTATATCAAATGTTCTCTTTGTTGATAGTTTGAAGTATAATTTGCACAGTATTTCATAATTGTGTGATAATGAATT
>JAWDEX010000020.1:4489281-4513247 GCA_035221805.1 Trichilia hirta
TTTTGTAATTTTAATTTTACAAAATAAAAATATATTCATAATTTTTTTATGAATATCAAATAAAAATAACTTTAAATTTAATTTAAAATTTTTAATTTATATTTTTTAATATAAAATATTATAAATTAAAGTATTAAAATTTTAAATTAAATTTAAAATAATTTTTAATAAAAATTTAATTATTTTAATTGAAGAGTTTATAAGATAAAAGTCAGAAATTTATATGATAAAAATTAAGAATTTATATAATAAAAATTTTTATTTTATTTTTTAATAAAGGAGGTATTTATTATTTTAAAAAAGAATTAAAAAAATTTTATTTCAAAATTTTTAACGAGAATATTTATAATTTCATTAAATTGTTGGGTGTTTGTCTTTCTTCCTGAAAATAATACTCCTCAATGATTACTGTGAAACTGGCATGAAATTTTCCATGATGAGCCATCTCGAAAGCCATCTCCAACAACAGTATTTAATTATTTATTTAAATTTAACAAATATTCAGTTTGATTGTTCATTTTTTAAAAATAAATTTAATGCAATTACCCAGTTCAAATCATGGCATTTATTATATTACATATTTCACCCATCACATCAATTGATAAACTAATTGAAATATTTAAACAAATGAAGCATTGAAGTCAGATTTTACCATAATTATGTAATTCAAAAGTCAGCTGATGTGGAAGGGGAAAAGATTTATTTTCCTCCATAAAAATTGACTAAATGGATGGTCGCCATGATTTGTTGTTGAAATGAAAGGATGCGAATTTAGGGGAAGGAAGACATCAAACCACCGTTCCCGACCCCACATAAATAACATGATCATGAACCATGCATGATTTACAACAAATTCGGTACAGTTTTAACACAAGTTTGATTACTGTAGAATCAAATTATTAGGCTTTATTTGATGTAGATGTGTTGTGGCTTTGAAATTTGAAATTATAGCTCCAACGAGATATAATTATTTAATATTAAATATAAATAAAAAAGTAAAATAATCTTAATATATTTATAATATTGAGATATTATTTATAAGATAAAAATTAAAATATTAAATATTAATTAAAAAATGAATCTTATTAAAAATTGATATTATCAATTAAATATCTTTTATTACTATACTTTTAAAGTTAAGGCAAATGAAAGTTAATTGTAAACATGTCTTTAGTACTTGTATTAGGTAAGATTATAAAAGTAAAATAATATAATATTTTTTTAATATTGAAGTGTTGTGGTTATGTAATTATCTTAAAATAAAAATGAAAAATATTAAATATTATTTAAAAATAAATAAATTTTACTAAAAATTAATATTATTAATATTTTTATAATTTTATTTCGTTTGGGGCATGTATGTCGTACACTTTGCAGGCATGTAGCATGTCAAATTTAATTTCAAAGTTTCAACAACTATATAATGAAATATTTAATAGTTGATGTATTGACACATCAAGGGATGGATGTTATGTACATGTATGATTCATGATTTTGATGATGATCGTGTGAGATAACAGTCCTCCTAAGCCATCTCATACTTGGAAATCCTTCAACGATTTTGAGTCCATGAAAGAGAATTCATTAAAAGAGTGCATATGGGGCCCCAATTGCCATAACTTTGCTCCACAATAGAGCCGGCAATCTTTCAACTGTTTTTGCTACTTGGCCAATAAGCCAACAACCCATGCCACTCGCAGACCGCAAGTCAAATTTAGGCTAATGAAACGGATAAATAACAAGTCTTTCCCCCTTCAACTTCTTCAACTATAGGCTTTTTTCATAGCATTAGCATTCACAACAAGTGGTCTTTGTTAGTGGGTCCTGCAATATTCGTCACCGCAATGGGGTGACATATATGGGGTCTATCGACCTTTTTTTACCACTTTTAAACGCAAGCAATGATACGATGCTGCCTCTCAGCTTAGTATATGTGAAGGCTATGTTTCACGAAGGAGTTTAAGTGGGACAAGCTATATTTTACGATTCGCTATAACCTTTTTCATGCTTTTTTGTGAAAGTCGGTGCATTATTTGATGATGCCCTTATAAAGAAAAATAAAAAACAAAAGAAAAAGAACTATTATTATTACGTCTTTCTGACTGGACTCTTGGGATGTTGTCTATTATCAAATGATTCAATTTCTACAAATTCAAATCTACAGAACGGCTCTTGTGAAAGAAGAGAAAGAGAATTCAAGAGAGCCACTTGTTTTGACACTTTTCCTTTTTTTTTTTTTATTATTATTATTATTTAATTTTAATTGAATTGATCAGATAATAATCAGTAATATTCGATCTGTGTTCACTTTCCTCCCATTCTATTACACTTTTAACTTCAAAGAAAGACAGGTATATATTCTCTTGTGATATCTACTCTTTATCAAATAAAAGTGCAAATTTTTGCTTTTTCTTTTTTGTGAAACAATAAAATGATTTTACGTACAAAAGGGTATGCTTTGCCTTGCTTGTGTACGCACTCACGTGTGCGGCATACGAGTACTCTCTTTTTAGGGTTTACGCTGTGCCGATGCTTGTTCTAGAACACGTGAAATTATATATAATTTATTCAACCTTTTAATTATTACATGCATCACTCAAGATTTTCGGTTTTTTCCTCTCTTTATTCAAAATCAAAGTTGATGAATTTTGAATTTGTCAACTTTGGATCGGTAGTTCCGTACTAACTACAACATTAATAATTTATTGAAATCTTTTTTCTGGGGGGCGTATATTCTTAATAAAAAAGTGTTGTTATTTTTTAAGTTCAAAAAGGATACGCTTCAAAATGATAATGAAAAATAAGTAACTCGAAGTCTCCACATCCTGCGTCTTTACCACGACTTTAGGCGGCGCGTGGGTTCATAATAAAGTAAAACTAAGACAATGGTTATTTGGGTGCAATTCGAGCAGTGAAGGTCGAATTTTTACTTTATCACCATTTGAATTCAAGTAATAACAAAAAAAAGTAAAATTTATTGTATCATAAATATCGAGCAATTTTACAATTTAATTAATTTAAAAAAAATAAATTTGAGTAATAAAAAAGTAAAGTTTTTTATTTTGTTATTTTGTGGCTAACAAGTAATTTTTATTTTTATTTATTTTTTTTATAAAAATTAATGTTATAAATAAAAAAATAAGAGTATATAACCTTTTAATTTTAATTGCTACGAGGTGAAATCATGAAATAATGAATTATACACGTTGTTATTACACTGCCTAATAAAATAAATAATTGTAATAGTTTTGTTCCTGTTAAATGTTTATTTATTCCGCACAAATTGAAAATGTTCCCTTTATCTTAATTGGAGAAGGCTCGATTCACTAAGATATATTCACATGCAAATAATGGGTAATAATGTAGACACAACTATTTGGTTCCTTGACTAGGGCGGTTGGTACTGAGAGAAGCTAACAACAATAATTAAAAAAATAATAATAATTAAATACAATTGCAATTAAGACAATTATAAAATTAATAACATAAACTACATAATAATTAATATAAAATTAATATTATTTTTATTTTTCATATTTTTAATGAAAAATGGAGACAGAAAGCACGTTGGTCGGCTCAGATTCACCGCAACAGAACGACGGAGAAAGCAAGCCTTATCCTAAAATTCGTTCCTCCATCGTTGGCAACTTCTACGCTCCACAATCGTCAAACCCCCACGGAATCAAAATCTATCACACCAAATCATTTGGTGGCCCCCACGTGTCTCAATCAATACTCTGATCTACTGACACGTGTCCCACTTTTAATCGCCAAATAATTGATTACAATAAATTGGCTTCTAATTACACTAATAATCAAACAAACCAAGGGCATGCGCGTGTGATGTTACGAAAACCGACTTAATTTAATAAAATAATTTTGGATGATTACTTTATTGTACGGATGAGATTTGGAGTTTTTGATTAATCGGATGGCAAATTACTTTAATTGGTAACTATTCCCAACCATCCTTTAGAAAGGTAAAGTTGTGGGACAAAACAAAATATTTTTAAATATTTATTTATTTATGATTTTTGTAAATATTAATTTATTTTTCCGATGTATAATATTGAATATATCCCACTGTCTGAAAGTCAATGTCTATCAATTCTACGGCCTATAAATAGTGGAGAGGCTGCTTCCATTTGGTATTCAGCCACTTACTGACAAAAGTTTTGGATAATTCCATTTTTAATACCCATTACCATTATTATACATTCTTTTCCGACCTATATATTATTTTTATTATAGAAAAGTATCAGCTTTTGTTGTCATAATATAATTTAAAGTTGTATTTGTATTACATAGTGATAATTTTTAAATTATAGTTATTATAAAATAAAAGTTTAAATTAAAATATAAAAATATATAATTTTATTAAATACTCTTAGTTTTATTTTTAAAATATAGTGCAGCAGTATTTTTGAATAAATAAAAGTTTTTTTTCTTTTAAATTTATTATTGCAAAATTAGCATTAATTAAATCTGTACATATAAATCACAAATATTCGTATCATTTAAATAAAGATTCAAAGTATAATTTAATCTATCTTATCATATTCACACAAGAATTAGAAAAAAAAAATATAAAATTGGTCTCTCAAAAAGATAATTAGAGAGTTGTTACACAGCTGGTATTTGATTTATAAAATAAATAAATAAATAAATAAATAATTCTCTTGATAGCTATGAATAAACAGTTAATAAGTGGAAAAAGTAAGGCACGAATAATGCAACTTTTGTGAACATTAATTACGCACTTTTGATTAATTTTATAATTAATATTTAATAGCCTATGACCAGTAGTTCTGGTTAATTTAAAATTGTCAAAAAATTCTCAATTATAATACAATATTATAATGCAATTCTTCCCCCAAATGGAAAGCACGCACGTAGCACGTGCCATAGGCGTTCCCAAGGCTTTTCCGAGTCATGCCGCATCCAAAGACCAAAAAAAGGCCCAAACTTGTTAATTAATTATTAGTGGAAGTATAAATTATAAATTATATAATTGAGTTTTATTTTAATTTTTTTATAATTCTTTCGCAAGTAAAATATTAAAAAAAATAATGCTGATCAGTTTGATAATATAACCTCGTGGAAAAAGGTGAACCACGCTTTTGTGATAGTTGACTGTTCCAGGGGACCATCAACAGCTGCAACCGTATCTGCTGTAATGAAAATTATCAAAATTTTCATAATATATATATATATATATATATATATTTTCCTACAATCGAAGCTCGTGTGATTTTTTTTTTCTCTTGTTGCCATTCTTTAATAGGTTTATCGTGTTT
Source organism: Trichilia hirta (assembly GCA_035221805.1). Lineage (NCBI taxonomy): Eukaryota > Viridiplantae > Streptophyta > Magnoliopsida > Sapindales > Meliaceae > Trichilia > Trichilia hirta. The sequence continues at coordinate 4,494,579 of JAWDEX010000020.1, forward strand.
TATGGGTGACCTAACTTCTCATCATCATTATATATATATATATATATCCGACAAAGCATTATTGAAAGTGCTTTTATACAATGTATGCGGGGTAAAATAGTAGGACCCAAACACTCCCTATCAACTTTCTAGTTAAGCACAGATCCGGATTCTTGTTGATGAATCCTATTCTGGCACCATATAGAAATACCACGCGCTTTGAAACTCCAATGGTGCCTTCCACCAACATTCCTTTTTCTATGCCTTTCCAATTTTTCTTTCCCACAAAACAAACAAAGAAAACCCACTCACATACATGATCTTGATCTTCATATTCATACAACTATAGATATGGGTATAGAGATAGTGCACATCTTTTTCTAATCTTAATATTCATAAGAAGCAAGAAAAAACTACCCACCATCCTCATTAATTAATTTTGTGTGTGTTTGTGTGTATGAAAATGAATTGAATTTGCAAATATTGGTAGGCAAAGATGTCATGATGCCCATCTCTAACCAGTAAAACCAAGGTATGGAATGGGAGACAGTTCATGTGATCTATCATAAGGGGACTTGTTAACATTCAATGTTGTCTTTCGAAAATTTTTTTAATTACCCTCTAATGATCATCACATATATTGGTCCAACTTTTAATAAAAATGATCAATAAAGGCAATCTTTGAGTGAAGATTGCAAAAAACATGGGTTAGCTATTTATTAGTGTTTCGAAAAGAGTGACCAAAAGATACAGAGAAAAAATTATAGAAAAAATTGAAATAAAAAAAAGAAGAATTGGAAAGAAAAATGAAAAGGCAACTGAGACGAGATAAACGAAGGAAAAGTTGTCCAATAATTGATGTATAGTTTGGGACATGAAACAGTAAAACTATAGATGTACAGAGGGAAGCATATTTTCTGGAAAGTAATTTAGTGGTAATAATTAATCTTGGTACGTTAACGGGTGGCCAAGAGTGCTGACGCAGCATGCTCTTGATACGTTTCCCAAACCCATGTGAACCCTAGTATTCTAATACTAATCACAGAAAGAAAAAGAGATAGAATTGTTTCCTTTAATATTTTCTTTTTACAATGAGAGCATAACGACAGTGGGGTTCAAATGGTCAACCCTTGTAAAGAGAGAAAAGGGGCTTTCATTATTTCACACACCCGATTCGGTTTTCTACTCAATTCATTCCCTTGATTATTAATCATAGCCAGTAAGCACCAACCCATCCACCTCGTTTATTCTTCATGCCCAACAACAATAGCAAAAAAAAAAAAAGAAAAATAAAATGAAATAAAAAAGAAAAAGTCTGCCCCTTCTTATTAAGAGACTCTTTTGCTCCCCATACTTCTCAAACTTTTCTCTTCATTTTTCCTCTCTCTACATTCTTTTTCTACTTCTCCATTTCTTATTTCAAAACTCCCAAGTATTCCGGGAATCTTAAATGGGTTTTGACGATGGATGTAATACAGGCCTTGTGCTAGGGTTAGGGTTGACAGCGCACATAGAAACTCCGTCAAAAGCTAAGCTTAACCAGTCGCCTAAAAGAGCTTCTCCAAAGCCTGATCCGGCTGTTATGGAGGCTACAACTTTTGAGCCATCGTTAACTTTAGCACTTTCTGATGAGATTTATCATAAAGCCGCCGCCGCCGCCGAGGTTGCTGCTACGGAAAAGGTTAATATTGATATGAACAAAGGTGTTGAGGAATCTGAAGCGGCTGATCAAGTAATCTATCGTCAGGCTTCCCCTCATAGTGCTGTTTCTTCATTTTCTACCGGTAGAGTGAAGAGGGAAAGAGACCTCAGTAGTGAAGAGATAGAAGCAGCAGAAAGAGTTTCTTCTAGAGTTAGTGACGAAGATGAAGATGGTGTCAATGCAAGAAAGAAACTTAGACTCACCAAAGAACAGGCGGCTCTCCTGGAGGAAAGCTTCAAACAACATAGCACTCTCAATCCTGTAATAATCTTTCTCTTTCTCTCCTCTTTTAATATCTTTATGACGATCCTCTTCGTTAATATCTTCAAACTGTTGATTAAAATATTAATCTTTTTATCACGATTTATCAACAGAAGCAAAAGCAAGCTTTGGCAAGGCAGTTAAACCTACGGCCAAGACAGGTTGAAGTATGGTTTCAGAACAGGAGAGCCAGGTAAAATTGTTGTTCCCAGAAAAGAAAAATCAGAACAAACAGTTGCATAATAACCCTGTAACTATCCAAACGGCCCAAGAGAATTTTTTCTGTCTCCGTCCCACCCAAAAAAAATTTAAGGAAAAAGAAATGAAGATAAATAGTAGAACAATTTCATCTCAAAAACACTTGTACTTGCAGCAACCCAGAAGCACTTTTACAACCGACTTTCATAATATGGATAGAAGTTTTTTCGTTTTGGTTTCTTATCGTCCGCATGTATGTTTCTTTTGGATATATAATTCTAGATCATATAATTTATTATGATTGTTATTGATAGAACAAAGCTTAAGCAAACTGAAGTGGACTGCGAATTCTTGAAAAAATGCTGTGAAACACTGACAGATGAAAACAGAAGACTGCAAAAGGAGCTGCAAGAACTGAAAGCACTGAAACTAGCCCAACCACTTTACATGCATATGCCTGCGGCTACGCTGACGATGTGCCCTTCTTGCGAAAGGATTGGCGGCATCGGAGACGGAAATTCTAAGGGCACTTTTCCGATGGCTCCTAAGCCTCACTGCTATAATCCCTTCACTAGTCCTTCGGCAGCTTGTTAGTTAAGTTGTTAAATAGGATTGGGAGAATTAATTAAAATTAAAAACAAAATATATACATATATTTCCAAATCCTCCACAACCCCTCTATTTTTTGGTTAAGGGCTTGTAGTGAATGATATAGTAGTGTAATTAATTAATTAATTTGTAGAAAAATATATTTAGTAATAGTACTTGCAAAAAAATTACATAGAAATTATTTGCTAATTATTTCCTTCCTTTCTTTTTTTTCTTTTTTTTTTTTTTATTTGTGTTTGTAAATTGTTAAACAAAACAAAGTATATCTATGAATGAATATTTATCTTTCTGTATTATTAATTTTAGGTGCCCTTAATCGTACAAATATATTCATGTCTATATTTATTTCTCTCTCTTTGAAATTTATTGTTTGCTTTGATTATTGCATGATTGGATTGGGATGGACAGTGGAAACAGCAGGCACATGCGTTGTCTATTAAAGATAACGTCATATTGTTATGGTCTTTTTGATCATTAATTTTGGGACAACCTTAGTTTTCTTGCATGACATTTGGATGATATCTCCGTAGTTCTTAAAACTTTATTGCATAAAGCACATGACCACCCATCAAATAAATTAGATAATGTTGATCATAAATTGACTTCCAATTCATTTCAAAGTTTAAATCTACAAGTTTCTTGGGTTCGACGCTGGGATATGTTTTGGCCTTAATTATCGATCGATCCATTCTTGTTTGTAAATTATAATTAAAAAAAATAATTAAGCTTCAATCACGATTAAACATAACGTCAATTCAATTAATCGATTTGAATTAAAGATTGTTTGAATACTTTTACTTTGATTTTTAATTAATTAAGTCAATTCTCATGTTAATTTTGATATAAATAAAAAGAAAATAAAAATTAATTTTGATTGAGGGAGAAAAAGGGCGTGGGGAAAGGAGGTTACCTCACGTGTATTGTCATTGTTTATCGAAAGAAATGAATAGGTGGCAAGAAGAGTGTCGACAAAAGAAACGAATGGATGATTCACTCCATTAAATAATAAAAAAAAATGAAGGGTTTAAGATCACGTGATGTGCTCAATCTTTTAGGGGATTCGTGGGTCGTATCCACGTGATTGCGCCATCGCTTCTCTCTTTTTCTTTTTTTCTGAAAATTTCCTCATGGATTTTCCATGAAGGTCATAGAGAAAAGAAACACTGACTGATGACCCTTTGTGATTGAAAATTCCAATATTCAGAAAAAGTAAGATATTCCTCTTTACAATAATGGAACGTATCTTAGGTTGGAACCCGAGAGAGGAGGATCATTGAATTGATTAACTAAAATGGACGGTCACGATTGATGACAGCAGTTCATCATCAAATTTCACGATGATGAATGGATTTCTTTTTTTGCGTTCCATGATCAATGATGAGAAATTTCTGTTTACAAATTTTATATAGAACGAGTGTTAGTCCACACATAATAAATAGATGTCCTGAAATTATGGTTTTGAGTGTGGACCAATAAATGATAAGAAAGACTTTCCTGGAAAAAGTTAGAACTTTCCGGGAAACTACTCAACCTGAAAATATTCTTTCATCATTGCTGCCATCACCATCCTTCTCGTAATATGAACACTTCAACCTGCATTCAACATTTTAAATGTTCAATTTTTTTTTTTCAAATGATTCAACCAAACCCTTCATTAACTTTTTGTTTTTTAGTTTTGGTTTGTCATAGAGACGACTTTTATATTAGCAAAACGAAAATAAAATAAATATAGAATTCAGAATAACAAAATTTTTCTAATATGTTGTCTCTAGGAAAAGTGCTTTTCAATCTTAATCTGTTCTTTTGATGATTATGGATTTGGTTTACGTGTGCACCCACGTAATCAGATTTCATAAAAAATACCCGAAGACATGTGTCTTTTGTTGGATAAATTGTCGGTTTATTCTATTTTGTTTTGTATATTATGCATCCGATTGCGCAAAAATTATTATTTATTATTGTCTTCATAATTTCAGATTGATAGGGACCGCATATTCACCTTTCATTCATACTTACTCGTTCCTGCCTATGCGTGAAAAATGTATACAACAATATTTTATTTATAAAACGAAGTCTAAAACATATTTATATAATAAAATGAATTGTAGAGAAATGCTTGCACACATATTGAGAGGGGTCAATTATGGATCGTTTGTTTGTAGCACGTCACGTTGTTAATGAATAATTAAATTAATAATCGTATTTAGTTGGGCAAAATTAATACTTAGACAAAAACGTCATATACCTTATTAATTAAGTGGTTAATTACGCTAATGCACTTAGGTCTCGGTTTCTTGGTGCGTATTTTTAAGAAAGAAAGGAAGAAACTGTTTGTTAGGTAGGATTTAATATTAATCTCACAGTCCATCAATAAACTATAATTTAAGGCTAATTAATAATAAGGGAAAACAACCTAATGGGAAACCAATAATGAAATGTAAAGTGACATGCAACATAATTTTATTTCTATAATTTATGATTTAATTTACACAAAATGTCAAAACGCAATAACTTAAGTGGTCTATTCTGATTCAACCAATATTGTCCTACTTGGATTATTTTCGATTGAGCAATTAAAGCAAAAGATATGATCACCATGTGATTTGTAACCTTTCTTTGGGACATTGCATTACTCATCACAGACTTCATCTATTCATATACACAAGTTTTTCCATAATTATTTGTTCGTCGGCAATCATATTATTTATTAAAAAAATAAGTATCTGTCCGCCATCTGTTTTGATCTTTGTTCGCCACTTGGAATACCGGAATTTGATGACTTTTTATGTATAGAATTTTTCATATAATTATTGTCAAATAAATAAGATAATTAATAAATTTCTCCTATATTAGTTTATAGGCTTGGTTTCATTAATTTTTTGTGATTTTGTTGTTGTCTTTGAGATATTACTGTTCTGTCCCTCCGCTTACCTAAAAATTTTCTTTTAATTTTAAATAAAAATTAAATTGCTGAGAAATATAAAATTATTAGTAAAGTAATAAAATGTATTATTTGAAAAAACTAATGTATTGAGTCATATTAAAATATTTTCAAATATTATAACGATATAAATCTTGTATTTAGGTTGGGATATATATGTCCAATGATGGGTTTGGTTTGAAAGTTTATGTGGCTTAGAATTTCAAATAAAAATTAAATTCTATTTTTCGAAGTTCATTTGCTGATTTTCTTATGTATTCAATATAATTAATAAAGAATTTCAATCCATTAAATCATGATGAAAAATGATTTTGGAATGAAAGTGGTTTAATTGTTGCTCAAAGATTCGGTAGCATGATTGTCTCAAGAGGGGATTACAAGCTAACCAATATTGTTTTCTTATGATTATACCTAAATTCATGTGTCAAATTTTGGTGACAATTCTTTTATAATTTTTTTTTTCTTTTTTAAATATTTATTTCCCATTGCTTTCAAACTAAGTTGAGTTTAATTTCTAAATTTCAAATGGATTGATAAATAATTGCATTTATATGTAAAATCATTGACATGCGGGCCTCATGAATCACATGAAAGCCTATATTTTTATGTTAAGAAAGTAATTTCATCCTCTTTAATAGAATGGAATTATGTATTAAAAAATAGATGATTATATCACATTATTATTTTAAACCATAAAGCTACTCCAAATATTATACATCGATCTCTTTTTGATGGCTAATGAATAACATTGCGTAAATGGCAACCAAGACAATGCTAAAATATCTAATTCCTTCAACAATTGTTTTCACTTTCTTTTTTCTTTTTCTTTTTTTTTTTTTCAAATGGCCCGCACTTAGCAATTAATCACAAACTAGAAGCCTTTGATATGGGACAATGATAAGGGAAATTTTATGATGTTTGATTGCAATGTTAGGCACAAATACTCAAGATCGATTTCATTTAATAACAAAATTCAAGGATCGACCTACGATATTCATCTATTATGCTTCGTGGATTTTGTTTGTTATATAATAATAATAAAAAAAAAGAATAATAAATTTCCCAATAGTTTATTGAAATAACAAATATACCTGTCAATAAGTTTGTAACAAAAATTGATATTACAGTATGTTTTTTTATGATAAACAAAATGTCTATTTATAAACAAAATAATTAATTATTTTTAAAAAATTAAATCGATTAAATAATTAAAATGCTTCATGAAATAAAATTATTTGAAAATTTGCTTTAATTAAATTAAAATAAGAATTACCTGATACTTAAAATGTTGGTTCTGCCTCACCTATTCCAAAATGGTATTCCATATCACAACAGTAGCTTGCTTTTAATGGTGGTCTGATCATTTGTTTTTGACGTAATTTATCCGCTAGATATATACTTATTTGGGTTTTTATTATGTTTGAAATTGTAGAGTGCAGAAACAATGAATCCCAAAGCATTCCCACTAGCTGATTCACGTCTTACCGTTACAATCATGGATCTTGTTCAATAAGCAGCCAACTATAAGCAGCTTAAAAAGGGGGCCAACGAAGGTATTTAAAAATATTATCTGAAGCTCTTAGACTATTTATTTTTGTAGCTATAATTTTTTTTTCCTATGATCATTACCATCTCAGTCTCTATATCATATATTAAATTAAATACATAACAATGATTTTTAATCCTAAATTAATATAAATCTATTATATATAAAAATAATGTATCTAATATCACAATATATAATTTATCAAAAATTTAAATAATAGTATTAATATATAAATATTAAAATCAACTTTCGGCCTTTTAAATAAATTAATATTAATATACAAAATTATCAATATATAAATCATAAAATCATCAATTCATAAACCACAAATATTTATATTTTTTACGAAAAATTAAATTAAATTTTTTTTATTTAAATTTATTGTTACTATCAATTTTTTTGTTGAGTAATAAAATTTATATTCATTATTGTTTTGAATTTCAAAGTATAAAATATCTATCAATATAATGCATACGTCCACAACTTGTTATCATCCACAAATCATTTCTTTAATTGACAATATGTGGAAATTACTCTCGTCACTGATGATTCATTAATCACTTCCACTCTAAATTATTTTATTATATAATCATTAATAGAATTAATGAATTAATTGACGTGATAAATTGAAATTTAACATGATGCTAGTTTCCCTTATTATCATCACTTCAAAATTTTTATTCTTCCGAATTCATGTTCACATTTGTTTAAAATTTTTTATTTTTTTGACCCAAATATAAATTCTTATACGTTTTCTAGATCAAAATAAGCACACTTCTATTGAATTAACTAAAATTTTCATTTATTCTTTTGACTTTAAATCATATCATATCACATATATTCAAAATTGACAGTTAGAAAAGTAAAGCCATATTTTTTAAAATCAGGAAGCCAGAAAAATGTGTGAAAAAAAAAAAAAAATCTTTCAAGTTTTCGATTCTCTTGACATGAATATATATATATATGTCGTGACCAAATCGAGTATAATTTTGTTGAATAACAAAATCATATTTTTTTATTTTTTCAATTATTATTTGATTGCCAATCAGTCCTAAACCGACTGATTGGAGAGCCTGACCTTCTTCAATTTGGAGATTCAGATTTTCAGTCTCCATAATTCCACTGCCATCTCTTATGGGGCAAAGTGTGTTTAAGATTGGATTTTTTTAGTCTTACTCTTATAAAAATGTGTGTGAGTCGCAGACTGTGCATTATGATATATAATTATCAACTTTGCTTATATCATGCATATATATAAATATAATAAACTTTGCTTCGACAAGAGGTTTAAAATATAATAAATTAATATATTAACCCCGCGTGGTAAATATATATTGCGCATGCATGATATAAGCTTTTTGTAATGGTATTGGTGCCGAAAGAGAACTAGTGTGTTTGCTGTTGGTCTGCTGCTTCTATGCTTGTCCACTTTAGAATTTGGATTGTGCAGGTGTTGGTTGTCTTTCGATATTTCTTTTACTCGTCAATTTTTGCTCAGTGCCAATTCCACTAATACAACTCCTTGCTTTTAATTCCCTTTCTTCAGCTTGATTAGTGGAAATTAATTGGTTAAACAACTGATTAAGTAAGATGATGGAAGGAATTTTGTGTTGCTAATTCCTATAAGAAAACGGACCGAGTACCTACAACTAGTCCGAGTATATCATTTTTAAATTTTAAAACATAGGATGGAGATGATGCACATTAAAATATTCTCAATAGGTAAGTCAAAATAGATTTGCGTAATGACAAAAGATGCACAGAAAATACAAAACTAATGACAAGTAAATCGTTTTTACATAAAATTTAAATTAAAATATATTTAATTTTTTTAAAAAAATACTATAAATACAAATTCTTTAATTAAAAATTATATAGTTTTAATTACAAATTATGTGCACCATTTAGATTTCCATTAAACAATATTTTCATAATAATTGTAGCTTATTGTACAGATCTAATCTCAATGATTTTGCATAACTAAAAAATTTAACTGTAGAAAAGCATATTTAGTAGATCATATATGTTTAATATTATTGGCTTCTGCTTAAAAAATATAATTAAAGAAAAAAGTGTTAAATAAACGTCAATTTTTTGTTGAGATTACTTACAGTTTTTTGTACTAATATTTAATATCTTTTTATTTCATCCTCACTAATTGTTGCTATTAAATCACAATAACTCAATTTCAAATATCATATTAGTAATTTTTATTGTATTAACAAAAAAAGAAAGAAAGTATTTTATGTACATGTATAGATTTAGAGTAATATTAAAAGCTAGAATACAATTTTTTTATACAAATTTATGTGTAAAAACTAGTGTGGTATAGTAAAATTTATTAATAAAAATATAAATTAATATAATTATTAATAATAAATAATGTGAACCAACTTAGAGTTAACATTATCATGCTATATTAATTTGTATATATAATTTTGTACAAAGAGCTTGTATATCTAACATTATTCATATTAATAATACAATATTTTATAAAAATTCTCTTTTACTAGTGGTCAAAAAGTTTTTTAGTGTTAATTTTTTTTTTTAAAATTTTATGTGTCATTTAGTTCTCATAGAAGAATAATTTTTAGATAATAAAAAAGTTTTTTTTTTATTTCTATTGGTGGCAGAATTTTAATAAATTTTAAACTTTTACTAGCAAAGTTTTTTGAATTTTTTAATCGAGTAAATTCTATACAATATCTTTTAAAAATAGATTTATTAAATATTTTTTTTTTATTTTCCTCATTATATAATCTTAAAAAAATTATTTATCAAAATTTTTATATAATTTTTATTATAAAATATTGATACCAATCAAAGTTATTGGTTATCTAATTTCTGAAACCCTTACTTGGCAAGTTAAAGAGACCCTAAATAAGTCAAGTTTGGACCCGAATAAAGGAAAAGCCCGAGTTCCCGAGTTCAAACCAGTTTCATGGCTCAAATACATGTCAGCAATTTCAACCGAATCCAAATAATGCCCCATGGAGCCGATATATTCCTACTCAGGGAGTTTGATGCCGATTGAGTGGCGGCAATCGGATTGTGACAGCAGTAATAATCTGACTGGCAGCCGTTTATTTCTTTTCTTGAGAAATCAAATGGTAAGAGTATCCTACCATATGCAATAACTTCAAACTGGTTAGTTTATTGTTGTACTTGCATGATACTTTTGACGAGAGCTTTTTTTTGTTTTATTTTATTTATCTATGTAAACAAAAACGTGTTGAGCAGAGCAGACGGAGAGAGTTGGCCAATGCCTCGTCATTTAGTCTACGCAAAGGTGATGATTCCAAATTTCCAATCACTTCTTACAATTACAAAATAAAATCATTTCATTTGTGAGCTAATTTTAGTTCAATTTCACATGAGGATGTATACTTGGCAATTTTGTGGCTATTCAAATTGTTTGGCAATTTTGATAATTTTCTTTGGATTTTTGAAATATATTTCTTTTGGAAATGATATTCCAAATTTCTAATACCTTCGTTCTACTGCATGGGAAGTGTCTTGGATGCAATTGATTATAAATTGTGTTTAGTTCTATTGCCGTCATATTTTTTTTAATTTTCATTGAGGTTCATGATGCATGTTGAGTTTTTTGTTGCAAGTATGCCTTCATTTTCTTTTAATTTGTTTTTTCAATTTTTATTGAGATTCATGATGCTTGTTGAGTATTTTGTTGCAATTAACTGTAGGCTTTCAAGGATCGTTGGCTGATGCTTAGTAATTATAATTATATCATGTGTACAGATAGAAGAGGTTGGTCGCGAACATCTGGTGAGACTGAGCGAAGATCTAATGTTTCTTAGTTTTTGTGTTAGTAAGCTTGCTTCTGTTAATTTATTTCAAATTGTTTTTCTTTTCATAAAAAAAGTAGACTTTTCTCTTTTGCTTCTATTAATTTATTTCCATTGTGAGTCGGAGTAACGATCTAAAGTGTCCACAGTAGAAGATCATGGTGCAAATATCTGGCGATGAGAAATGATACAATTGCTTTTTCGTTTCAATAGATTATTGATTTTACAAAATGCAATGCCCTCATGCATAAAATATCGGAGGATTCTATGCATCTTCTGAGTGCAAGAGTAACTAAGTAGTTTTGTTGTAGTCCTGAGTCAGTGACTCCTAATGGTCAAGAATACTTTCTTTATAAGAGAGTGTTGGGCAGGACATTGGACTTTTTTCCTTTTCCCCTGCACAGCAAGTGTGACTTTTGACTTATCTTTCAACTTTTAATTCTTAATGGTGGTGTTACTTTCTTGACCAATTAAAAAACCTTATCAAATTCTCTGCGCATTTATGCTGGTAGTTATTGTGTAGTTTTTTTCCTTCTTCCTTTTCATCTTTGGGTTGCGCCTGGGTTTCTATTTCCCACTCACAACCTCAACCTTTGTCTGTTGGGTATAAAACATAGACAGTTAAACTGCAATGTCTGTTGTCAGATCATGCATGACTCCCAAGTTCTACAGATGATATGGGTTGCTCCATTAAATGCAGTCATGTAGGATCCTAGCAGGATCGTAGAACTAAACTATGTATGGATCATTGCTGGTCTGGGAAGCATGTAAAGGGGCTCTTGAGCTCCAATGGTGGCCTTTTACATTATCTACCATATTTTGTATGTAAATTAAATAATGAATATTGATGAACAAGAATAACACTTGCTGTTAACCAAAAATGCCAAGTAGAAAAGTATTTAATCTTTGGCCTTGCAACTTATGCAAATGATAGGGTTTCAAAATATTCTTGCTTATGCCTTGCGAAATCCAGTTATAAGCTAGGGATCTAGCACTCAAGTTACAGCCAAAAATAAAGAATGCTTGGTTATCTAATGGACTGGTGTTAGGGGAAAAAAGGTTTCTTGATGTAAGTCTATTATAATGGTGATTATATCCCTTGCATTCATTGGGTGAGAAATGCTAGCATTTCTGTAATGAACTTGCAAACAGAAGAGTTCCAGTTTTACGCATGAGGTAACTATACACTAACTTCCAGCATTGTAGCCATATACAGTTTACTATCGAATGCTGCAAGATTACCATGCTGATGCTGCAAAACTTTATGAATGCGTCTCTGGCTTTGCTACAGGAACATGTTCTGTGCTGATAATTTTGTGTTGGCTATTTTGACTATTGAATGTAAATTATTAGTTAATATTTCTTCATTGTTACATGCCATGATTTTCTCGTCATGTTTGTCTCATACTTTATCTTTTGTAAAGGACTCAACCATTTGTATATTTGACTGCCAGAGATACGAAGGAAAGAGTGCATTGTATTGAAATTCAATTGGATGAGAACTATTCCAAAATCCACACCTTCAATTTCAGTGGTTGGTATAGTATAATCTCTTTGATCCTTTACCCCTTCTATTTCAGTTGTAATGCATTTGTTACTTCCTTCTTGGGATGTTCCATATATTTTTAAATTAAATGATCGAGCAAATCAAGATTGAAAGACTATCTGCAGCTTCCTGGAGGTATTTACCAATTCAATTTTCCTTTTTGCGATTTCAACTATTTCCCAAGGATGTGGTTTATCTTATCAATTGGTTATGCTTTTTAGTCATTGCTTTTACTAAGGTGTTTTCCACTCTTACGTTATATCCGGAGAAGCTTCAGGAAATTTGGACTATTTTGGATGAGATTGACAATTCTCTTTGGATTGTTCCGAAACTGTCATCTCATGCTAGTGCTTGTCACTAAATTAATTTGGGTAGCAAGTTGTTGATCAGAAATTGTACTGATTGCTTGTTTTATGTTTTGGTCTGTCATCATTCTTTCAGGCTTATATGTCTTCTTTTTCTTCCCTTCAGGAAATGATTGCTTCATCACATTGTCCGTATAGGTTGATGATCCTAGTTCTTTACCTGAGTAAGATTTTATCTCCAATTAAGTATTACTCTAATGTTGCCGGCTTCTGCTGTTCCTTCCATAATGAATATTTCAACTTTTGGGAGATGTCATTTTATGGGTTCTGGTCCAGTGATGAATTCCTTTAGAAAGATGTGGCAAAGAAATAGCAAGGGATGATTAGCTATTCAATCACTTTTTTAAACTCAACAATATTCTATCTGTGATACTTGTCATGTAAAGTTATTAGGAAAAGTAGTTTATGTAATTACTAGAGATGTTTTTTGTTCACTTGCAGATATTTAATTATATTTTTTTCTTCTAGATCAAGCTCAGGCATTTTTAGTAACTTGAGGATTTTCCAAGTGGCTTCCCATTAGGATGTTGGAAGTTCAACTAAGATTGAACAGGGATACTATTGTTTGAAAGTTGCGTTTTTTGAAGTTTATAAATATTGGTATGAAAAGGAACAAAAAGGTCTTCAACTTCCCCCTCATCGTCCCAAATGTGGAATAGTTGTGTTCTATTATCGTTGGTCCTGATGCCTGAATTTGCTATCATTTCATTTGAGTAGGCATCTTTGTTCTGGGGACCCGTTTCTGTTATCTTCTGAACAAACAGATATTTGCTTGATCATCAAATATTTCATAATTGGGGTGATATATTTTGACATAGGAACAAGGACAGACATTTTTCAAAAATGTTGCAAACCTTTTGGAGATTCAACTACCAATACTCCCTAATCACCAGAACAATTATCAGCAAGTTGACTGGAATTTGCTATGCTCAATTTCTTCCTATTGGTAATGCTTTGTGCATATGATTATAAACTTATATTTTTTTGATCTAGAATTGACTTTGCAATGTCAGTGTAGATGAAGATCTTGGAGGAAAGAGTGGAAGTGGAACTGATTATGCTTGTGAGAATGCCAGTTGCAGCAAGGCTTTTCATGGTGTTTATCTTGGGGACTGGTTGTGTTCCATCACAACATCTGGGCAGTATGTTGCATATCTCTCAACTTCTCATTTTTTTCTTGCTAATATTCTTTTGGGGGCGGGGCTGGTGGTGGTGCGGTGTTTAGGGCTATCATACAGTTTAGTTGTCATATGCCATATATTGTAAGTTGTAAGTTGAAATTGCTTGTGCACCATTCCTACCTCTGTTGTTGTCTATCCTGGTATTCCCTTGTTCTTGGTAGCAAATTATATGAAGCACTTGTTTATACAAACAGAACCACGCATCCAAGTTCGCTGACCTCATTCAGCTCCTAGTTAGGAGTTAAATTAAAATTATAGTGAAAGTATGAATTGAGTGTTCTATACATGTCCTTTCGAAATTCATTTCTTTGTGGCACCTTCACATGGCTTTGTAGGCATAAAGTACAAGTTTGGATTGTGTTTCAATAAATTATTGGAACTTTACTCCTGTGGATGGAATAATTTACAAAATTTGATGAGATAATATTGTATTTTTCTCTCCATTTTATTTTATTTTTTTTTTTATTTTTATTTTTTTTTCATTTTTGGCAGTGGTAGCCATTTATTGTGCTTGTGCTCTTGATGATGGATAACACTTTTCTTTTTAAAATGTTCCGCAGATTAAAATATAGCTAAAAATAACCCAATCATGTTGCATTTGTAAACCTGCCCTCATTTGTGCTTTTCCTCCCTTTTTAAAGATGCATGGTACACCAAGTCAAACAAGAACGTGGACGATGTGTACTACACTTAAACGTTTCTTCCCTATCTAGCTGCTTCCAGCCCCACTAATAGTTGTAATTATCAACAAATCAGCTCACTAGAACAATTGGATGTGCCAATTGTATTTTGGGCCACAGTAACTATTTAGTGCTACCCAGTGTGCAATGGGGTAGAGAGGTCCAACAAATCATATCAAATGTGTGCCGAGTTATGGCCATTCATATCTTCAGGGTTGACTTTCATATAAGCTACTTTTTGGTTCATGGTTTACCTATGTTGCAGGTCATGTGATGTTCTCTTGGGGAATTGTCCATACTGATTAGAGCCAGTTGCAGTCAAACTCAACAGTTCAAAGAAGTAAACTCTAATGTCTTCATTAATTCTTGCCTAATTCTCTGGACGATCTCATTTCCTGAAGAGGTTTCCTGAATTGCAAAGTTGGATAAGGTATTCTATATCTTGGATTATGAGTAGACAAGGACTGTTGCATCCTTTGCCAATGCAGCTACAGGGATCTTGTGCTTATAATCTACGGCATTAATATTACATAAACAGACAATTAAACCGCTGTATGCACGCTCTCTCCCCACTTTTAGTACTTCTTGTTTCGTTATATGTTACCTATTATTTAACAATGTGTTGGGACTATGTGCCTTTCTATGATTTGCGTACTATTGTTCTAACCTTATCCATTTCCCTATCCTTTGATTACAGTTTTCACACCTAATGGGGCCTGCCAAAGAGACTCGGTATCTCAACGCAACTCCATGATTTCTATGATTTTTCTTTTTTTCTTAATTGCCCATGCAAAGATATCCTAGGCTATATATGCACTGCTTGAGGCTTTCCAATGCCAAGTAATTGTTTGGTTGAGTTATTGTGCTCTTAAGCCGACACTTACTATAGAAGATTCAACTAGTTACAATATTTGTAGGTAACACACATAGTACACACTGCCTAACACACATAGTACACACTGCCTGTGATATTATCATGACACTAGGCGCAGCGGTGGGTCCAGAATTTGAAATCTGAGAGTTAAATGACAAAAATGTAATCAGAACTCCAAAACAGTTTATACATTAAGAACTGGATGGGCCCACCTAAAACCTTAGGAGTGAAATTATAAATATTTATGCGTAGATTTAAAGTTTTTGCATAGCCTATAGGCTTATGGTCCCTGCAGACCTCCTTTTAGTTTCATATTTGGCTTGTCATATCAATTGAAGTATAAATTTTTGTTATCTTTTGCTATTATTTTTCTCCATGAATAATTTGAAGATGGTTTACAAAGCTGAGCCACGTTTTAAAAATAATGAAATAATTAAACATTATTATTTAAGAGTCACGTTTTAAAAATAATGAAATAATTAAACATTATTATTTAAGAGTGATATTAAGAATATATAATTTTTTTGTGTTAGTTCTTATGGACAAACTGATGTAATATGTTATTATTGATTAATATAAACACAAAATTAATGTAATTATTAAAAATAAATAATATAAATTAAGGAATAATTAATAGTATTATATTAAATTTATTTGTATACAAGAGTTTGTGTAAAAAATTTGTACCTTTAATATCATTTGTTATTTAATGCATGCATTCTTGGTCGAGTAGTGTAAACCTGGTGAGAAACTAAAGCTATATGATCGAGCCATCCTGTCAATAGATTCCTCGTTGGAAATAGCTTAAGGGGATGGTCCCCCTACCTTTAATCTGTAGTCAAACATCTTGTGGAGTGAAGCGCAAATGCTTGTTACATCAAGCTTACCGTCCCTGCCTAAATTATTAACTTCAAGATTGCAAAATTGCAAAATCAATTTACCAATTCTTTTAAGGAACAACAATAATGGGAACAAACAAAGAAGCCCTTTCCCTTTTTTATATGTGACGGGTTAGGCTTGAAATAATATATAACTTGAAAATTGCGGAACAAAAGTTGAAGTTTTTTAAAATAAAATTTAAAATGTCTAATATGAAGCTCGAAACTTAATGTATAGAGTAATGAATTGAATGTATAGAATAATATCTATTCTTAGTAGTTTGAACAACTAAGGCGTTTGGAACAAGTATGTGATTTCTCACAAAAATTCATAGCCATAAATTGTTTCGATCCTTCATAAATCCTGTTGTGAAAAACACAATTTTGGACTTTGGCATGCAAATTACCAGCTCTTTCACAGCTCGAACCCAACTGGGACCATTTATGTAGTCTGGTGTGTATAAGCTAATTTAATGGCAACATTGTGCGTTTAAGGAGCCACACCAATCCATTCCTTCCAACCATTTGAAAGCAACAACAGATATATCACAAACGTCAAGGGTCCATTCCCTAAGTGCACGTTAGTAATAATATTATCTTTTTACCAGTTTTCAGATAGTAATAATTCAAATGATAGTAAGCAATTGAAGTTTTCGGGTTGTCTTCTTCCCTCCTCGTGTTTTCTTGCATAGCAATGGAAGGATTATTTGATCAATACACACACATGTATATACATAGATATGCAAATACGAGTCATTGATTTCGCAATTATGTAGAAGTTTTTTCATTGCCACAGATACTTTGCAGCAACTACTAACACATATACGGTACAAGTAGAAATTGACTTTTTTCGAATACCATAATTAATTACACTTTAAATGCACACAATGTTTATTTCTCCTTTTACCCTCTAGCTTTCATGGTTCTTATCACACGATACGAAATATAGTATACAAAGGTCATGTACGTAAAGTATGATATGGAAATGTATGTACCCAATTGGTAGAAATATCGTGCGTGCTTGACTGTTGGGTTCGAATTTATATGCCGGCAAGGCATTCCGGCGGGGTAACTGGGTATCTTGATTTATCACTGCAATAATCATAGATCATGTGGTTAATACGAACCCATCTGTATTTCCTTGCTTCAATGGCACTGAGACCTTGATGAGTCTTTGCCTCCCACCAATTCCCAAGGTTTGAAACACAGTTTGCTGGTCCTGGAACTGGGCATCCCTCAATATCAAAGTCTCTGTAATATGCATAAAAAGGAGCTTTACTCCAGTCTATTTTCTCTAGACCACCTCTTGTAGCCCAATCATCCGCCTCCCACAGTGTTGAATACACACCCATTGGTTGGTTCGTAGGATACGGGGCCCTTCCGCTGTTCTTGTAAACCCTGATTGGCACATCATCAACATAGAAGCTGCACAAACACAAACAAGAACAAGAAGTTAAATATCATTTAAAAAGATAGTTAAAAAAGTTCGAACAAGTTGAAAACACAAGAATAGTTAACATACACAATACGGTGATGGTTCCAGAAAATAGAGTAAGTGTGGAAATCTGCAGAAGGGTCAAACCAGAGGTTCACTCTTTGTTCCCTATCACCTTTTCCATGAGCATAGATATTGGTTTGAACTGTGTAAGGCTGACCACTTCGATTCCCCAAGAACTCAAAATCCAGCTCGTCCCTGACAGCGTCGGTGTTGGAATTCATCTATGAAAAAACAAAAAGTTAATTCACAATTTCAAAGAGAAGTATATATATATATATATATATATAGTTAATGCTAATTAGCATACATAAAATGCAGTGACAGTCCCAGCAGAGTCTCCAGGAATAAGCTTTATCTTCATGCTTACAAGCCCGAACAAATACTGCTTTTTCGAAGCGAACCCACATCCTAAAAATATGAATGGTTGGTTTTTAGTATAAAATACAAAATAATACTAATTCAATCACGATCCAAATAAAATTTCCTAGAAACCGATTATAAATTTACTTAAAATTATAATTAAGTGAACCCCACCTGAGTTCTGGTCTAGAACTAGTTGAATGGCCCTTCCTCCGTCGATTTGCCTGATATGGGATTCAGACCAT
>JAWDEX010000020.1:4524773-4541107 GCA_035221805.1 Trichilia hirta
GCCACTATCAATGCAATGACTTAAACTACCGCTATTTTTTTTTCTCAAAATTGGCAACTAAATCTAAACAGTAGAGCCATTAGCCACGAAATGACGAAACAAATTCATAGTAAGAACTTTTCATAACTATACATGCCATTCAATATGAAAGCAAAAAAAGATGAGATCAAAAGAGAGAGAAATTTATAATTACGACTGAGTATTTATATGAAACATACGAACTAAAACATTTATTGTTAAACCAAAGAAAAAAATTGAGAGAGAATTCAAAACCTTACCAAGGATTCTCAACAGAATGAATATTGCAGCGCTGCAAAAGAGCAGATACTCACTACACGACGGACTCGCTCTGAATCCCCAGAATTAAACGCAATTACCAGAAATACATAAATATCTGTTGGAAGTAAAAACCTTGCAATAAGAGTTATAAGCTTACCGCTGAAGATTTGTTTGCTGCGGGCTTGAGATAGAAGATGAGCCTAAGCTGAGGCGATGCTGCCATCAGATTTTGGGATCGAAACAGATCAATGTCCATTATAACTCCCTAGCTAACGGCTAGCTGCCGCCTGCTTTTTCTCACTGGAGGTGGAGAGAATTTGCATAGTTTGAAATTTACATTATGTAAAGTGAGGGATTTGTCTATGTGCGAAATGGGCCTTCGAATTACATCCTAGTTAGCCCATATTCAAACTAAGCGAAACCGAAAGGAAGATAATAAATGCAACCTACATAGTACGTATAGTTCCTCTATTCGGCTATTCCTCCAATTTTCTCTTATTATTTTCATCAACTCAAATTAATTAGTTAATTGTGACAATTTTAAAATTCACTTTTGCAAAGAGTAGGTTAAATATACAAGATTTATTAAGATAAATTCATTTTCAAACCGAAGGCAACCAATAAAATTATCAGATTGAGTTATAAGTTTAAAAATATTTAGCAGTTGGATATAATGTGAGTAATTTAAATATCTAATAGTAAATTTTGACTAGTGAATTATTTTTACTCTTATCTCATACAGTAAAATACATGGCACAAGAGTTTTTACAAACATTATGTAGCGAGAGCGAAAATTTTTTTTAAGGTATATAGAGAGAGCGAGTTTTAAATATTGTAATTTCTGAAAATTGTAAATTATATTTTTTATTGAAACAATAATATTAGGAATAAGTGTATAATAAATGCTTACTTATTTAGTGATTAATTTATCAATTACTCCTCTATTTATATTTAAAATTTTATTCCACAATAACTATGAATACAATCTCAAACACCACATTTATTTTATTATAAATTTTGTATTTTATTTAGTGATAAGGTCATTGTTAACACATTAAATATGATTTATATAAACCACTTAAAGTTTAATGTGACATATATTCTAGTAATATTTGATTTCATCAAGCAAGAAAATCAAATTATCATATCTTGCTATATTATAAAGTTTAGACCCTATCAAAAACTGTTATACCGTAAAAGTTATACTTGCTTCATTCATATAAAAGTCACATAAAATTAATATTCTTGAAGTCTTTAATTTTGCTTTCAAAGTTCATTAAAAGCACCGCAATTCTAAGCATATCATTAATCCTAGATAATTTGTTAAGAATGGTAGGGTAAGCAGAAGCAACAAACTTAGAAAAAAACTTATGGCACCAAATGTACCCAAATCCACAATTGAATAGTACGTCATGTCATTCAAATTTGATGATGTGATGCACAATTCAATCATTCATTGTAAGTACTAATCTAAATAGTTACATGTAGGACAATGCACTGTTAGGGGAACATTGCATAGCATGTGATTACCCCATCATGATGGGAAAGAGATACGAGGAGTACTAAACTCATGTTGAATATTTGTGCTCTCTCTTTTTTCAGAATTATGCAGATACAAAAGGGAAGAGAATAGTCAGAAATCAAAGCAGAAATCATATTCATATCCCATGGCGTGATAAGGTGGGACTGCTCAGACCAGCAACCGCAAGAAATCCCCACCACACACACACACACACACAAATAAATAAATAAAAGACTAAGTAAAAGAATGAATATGTATAGATGAAAAAGCTGGAATCGATAATCTATCTATGATGTCCTTTAGCGTTTCCTTTCCGTTTGGGTCGTTATCGTCTGTTTATCCCTCTCTATTATTCTTTAATAAATTATTGTGTAACTTTGCGATCGTGGTGTTGTTCGATTTAATAACATATATCTTCTCTCTCTCTCTCTTCTTTTCTCTCTTCCTTCACACCAATATCAAATAGGCAATTTTACTCTCTTCTCTTTTCTTTTTTTCTTCTTGTTTATGCAAGACATTGCTCGTGATTCGTGAAGCGAGGGTAAGACTAAGACTTTTCTCTTCCCTTCCCCCATGCAGGTCTAGTACACTGCCATTCTTGCTTTAATCCATACTGGTACTGAATTCAGTAGTCTCTCATCTGTCCTTCCTTCCACCGTTTCGTCACCTCACAAATAGAAGACACTGAAACAACAACACTTCCCATCATGTTGATTCTGTCATTCAATTACTTAACTCATCTTCTTCTTCTGTTATATATATTTATACACATAAAAATGATATTAGTAGTAATAACAATAACAAAAGCTGATCGCATATATAATAAATATCTCACTTCCATATATTTGCTTCACTCTTCACTGGGCCATTACTCAGCGGCACAGCAGGAGTCAGCTTAGCTCCTTTATACTGGGTCTCTCTCACATCATCTACTTGCCAGTTTCACTCTGTTTCTCAAAAATGGCATGGACACGCAGTTTCATATTCCGCAACAGGCTTTGCTCTCTTTCCATTTTCTTTTTCTTTCTTTGGATTCTAAGCTCAACAGAGATGAGATTCATTGCTGAAGGTAGGGGTTGTTGAGCTCAAACTTCAAGCAAATGAAGCGAAAGCAGTTTAGTGCTGCATTTTAGTCGGTATATCTTAACCTTTTCTCTTTGTCTTTTTTTTTTTTTTGAATGTGTTGCAGGTAGAGCACATCTCAAATATTCTACTTTTTCACCGGTGAGCACCGAGTTTCTATGCTTACACACAAACAGACTCGCACTTTTCTGAAAACAATAATAAGCTAATAATAATTTGTGTTGCTTTATTTTTTGTTATTTGGAATAGACAAGAAAGGAAGAAAAGGTAGTCCTGAGAGCAAGGATAGGTTCAATTCCACCAAAATGTGACAGAAGGTGCAGCAAATGCGGACACTGTGAGGCAATTCAAGTTCCTACAAATCCTCAAGTTCAGAATGAGAAGAATAACACTTCAACAGTCTTTGGTGTGACCTTTGCTAGAGGAGACGACAGCACCAACTACAAGCCCATGAGTTGGAAATGCAAGTGTGGCAAGTTCATCTTCGACCCATGATTGTCATCCTAACTATATCTACCTCCAACTTCATTTAGGTAAGCATAATCCAAATTTTTTGGAACAGCTTTTGTAGAGGTATCACAGTCTAAAGTGAAAAAAAAGAAAAAAGAAAAAAGAACTCTCTTTTTGTTCTTGTTGATCTGTATGTAGGACTACATCCTCATTCCATTTCTCCTCCTCATCTCCAAAAATATGTAATATTTTGAAGTACTGCATAAATATGAAGCACCCAATATTATTCCATTATATTTCTCCACAAAGTGAGTGCAATATTTCTCTCTTCGTTTTATGTTTCAAAGCAAACCCAGAAGAGACTGATAGAGTTGGTTGAATCCAGCGAAAACAGTTTCCCCACACGCCAGTGTTTGGTTTCTTCGAGAAATTTGCGTAAAAAATACAAGTTAAGCAATTAAATTAAAATTTGAGAATATATAATTGTATTCCTGAGGGCTGAGAGAGTTTTCGAAGGTCGCACCGCACTTGTCAATGCCAAATATCAGTTGTCCTCCTCTTCCCAATATCAAAACCTTGCCGTGTAAGACTCACATTTTAACTGCCACCAAAAATTTCAGAAATGAACTGAACCTGGTAGGTTTTCCAAATATCTACTGGGTAGTAATTTCTGATAATGGGACAAGATCGGAAATTGTTATAGAAACTAGAAAGATCATCAAATGGAGATTTTTGTGAATATTAAATGAAAAGCAATCGTATTTTCTTCTGAAAAAATTGAAAAATTGGACATTACTTTTATTTATTGTAACGTAGCCTGCCAACTCAGACAAACAGATTTTTCTAAATTTTAGAGATGTATTTGGTCGAGTTGGGATCAACAACGATTTTATTTGATTTTGTTGGCAATTGACGTGACCGTTAAACGTATTGTAGGCTCTATACCCTAAGAAAATATCAATCTAATACTAATTGATTGGTGTGTCATCGTGCTTTTGTACGAAATAAACAATCCTCGCTTTTTTTAACTTTTTCTGTTTTATAAAATTTAACTTACAATTTTTTCTGACTTTTATGTTATAAATTTTAATTTATAATTTATAATTTTTTTTGTTATAAATTTAAACTTTTAAAAATAAAAAAAAAAAGATAAGAATTATAATAAACAAGTTGTAAAAAATAGAAGATTGTATAGTACATAATAAAGTATGCACCACATGCGCTAATCCTAATTTACATATTATTGTTTATATCGATTTTTTAAAGGTTATATATATTGTTGGTGTGAATAAATAATATGAACTATATAATAATTGTATAAAACTATCACGTAAGTTTGTATTTGATCATTATATAAGTAGTTTTTCATTTTTGTTGATTTAAAACACTTTAAATTTTGATTAAGATATGACCATTAGTATCTTTATTTATACACTATTGAAAAAGGTAAAGATTTGAGTGATAATATATTTTCAAAAGAAATATTGTGTGGTAGTTACAATAAGATGAAATATTTTTTTTAGACCTAAAAAAATTAAATAAAAAAACTTCTTTTTGTAAAGAGTTTAAAATAAAATTTTGAAGTATTCATAATTCTTTCATATCCATCTTGAATTTTCAATAACTTGAATATTGACACTCCCAAAACTTTTCATATTTTTCTTATTTGTTACTTGATTATTGCATTCTTTTGCCCAAGATCTTCAATACAACAGTAAATGGCATGAATTTATATATAATTGTTTCCTGTAAAAATTTCAAAATTTTACTACCATTTTTCTTAATTCTCATGTAAAAATTTTGGGAAGTTCCAACTTTTTATTAGAAGTCAAACGTTTTGACACAGACCCCATGTCCCAAGAAATCACCTTGCCTCTACAACAGAGAAAATAAGAGGAAATCACATATCAATCTTCAATATATTTTATTTAATTTTGTGCCCTAAATGGTATACATGGAGAGAGAGCTACAACCTACAAAGGTTATATGATTAGATTCGATTCAGTATTCTGAGCATTAAGCTCACACACGTATACGTCAGCGTCTATATTGAGTTTGTTTACATGAAGAAGTAACCTGAGAAGAAAAGAGCCTGAATATTCCGAGTCTATAAATAAATCCCTTTTTTAATAACAAAAGTTGGAAATGAAATGATAGAAGAGGAAAGAAAGAGAGAATCATCACGAACAACTACAGTAGGTTCAAAAGGCAGATGAATAGTTACTAAAAAATTATAGGATATTACATGGTTGTCTTTTATTTTCATAGTTATTTTAACACAAATTAAGTCAGTCAACGTTTTCAAGTGATAGAACGAGAGATTTCAGTTTCAAGTACGATTTTTCGTGCTTCAATCAGGTAAAATACTGTTCTTGAATGACAACACAGTTCTCTTCCCTGTTGCACACTTCAAGAGAGAATATGAAAAGGAGAAATTTCAGAAAAAGTAGTTCTTTGCTAAGCATTCAAGCAGGAGTTTGCATTGTTCCGGTCATTTGCCGCCTCTAATTACTCGAAATATATGCGTTCTTTTGGAATTGGATATCAATAATATTCTGAAAGCAGACTGCGAATTATGACAGGGGCCCATTAGAAAAGAAAATTAAATTATGTCATAATTTGTAATTTCCTTAAATTTTGGGGAAATCGTAATGCCGTATCTATACCATGAAATACTTTATTAGTAAATCTTCAATCTCAATTAATAATTTTATAATGTGCTGCTAAGGTTAAAAAAATATTACTATAACATTACACGTTATCCCTTGTCGCAGAATATAAAATATACCCTCAAAGTCAAGTGGGGGTGGGGGCAAATGCAAGGGCATTAGAATGGAACATTGAGACTTTGGATAAAAAGAAAAAAAAGGGTGAGAATGATTATCGAAGATGAAGACAAAAACCACTGAAAGCTCCATGGGCCGCAAGTGCTAAACGGATTGCGATTCTTGTCAATAATATTTTTCGCTTTCATTCCAACGAATAATGTTGAAATTTTCTCGTACATTTGGGTTAAGGACAAAATGTTCATTTGTATTTTGTACCCTATACTTATCAGACCACAGCTATATCGAGATTCCGATTTTGACGCAGATGGGCCAGAAAGAAATTGCATAGCAGATGGCTCAACTACAATTGTTAAATGTTAACCTTTCGAATTTGTAAATCAGGTTGGATTGATGTGAAACAACGAGTAGAGAATTTGTCCTATGCATCATCTTCAATGATCTGTGCAAATGGCACATACTCTTTGCCTTTTCACAAGGAAATTTTTACTGCTCCTGCCAAAAAGCAGTGTACCATTTATGTCATCGGGATATCTTTTGATCTTCTGGCTGTCATCAGGTGTGGGCTTCGCATATAGGCGCAGTAATCTTGAACAACTTCTTTCATGGAGAAATTCATCGATATTGTTATTACAGAATTATAAGGAGTTTGTTTCAAAAACAAAGGCTAATGTTTAGGTAGATTGTTCAGTCTGTTTCTGATATATATAATTTATGAGTAACTATTAAAACCTTGTCTATATTTATGTGAACTTCGATGTATATTTCTTGGTCAATGGTGGTGGTTGGTTGGTATAGTAGGATTGTCTTGATCTGCTGTCGAGAAAGATGCGGATACTTTTACCTAGGGAAGAAAGTTCTTTCATCTTTTTTTGGTTCATCTCATCAATAAGGTCTCGGTCTCTGAGTATGTCATAACTTATAAGCCATCAATTTGCTGAAAACAGTGAATGATGAAATCGCAAGTGTCTCAAGAATCAACATGGCCCAAATTATGATTCCGAATGGTTGGGAACTTGGGTGATTCTCAATTATCTTTATGTGGTAAAACGGAGGGCTTCTCTCCCGGAAACAGGAATCAACTTGACTACAGTGGACAAAGAAAATCCGATCTTACTAGAATTAAACTCAATCAAGAGGTTGCCTGAATATTACCAATGGTTAGCTGACTCAGTTATGGACCTCATCAATCAGTGTGTGGGTGGATTTACACTTTACATAACATGACTTTGAATTTGCTTTGTAAACTTTGGACCTTCGCTAAACTGGGCCGCATCGACCTTTATAAGTAATAACCCTACCTTGAACTAAAACTCCAATAGTGGACTATAAACAGATTGTGAAGAAACGGTATTCCTTTTCTTTATTATTATTTATATTTTCCAATGCCGACATTTTAAAATTATAACTCTTGTCTGCATGCAAATTCATATGCTTACAAGGAAGTACTGCACTTGCTGTTGAGAAACTGTAGAACTAGAAATTTCCGTGGCAAAATTCCTCTGCAGACCAACAACTTCCATAATCTCGGCCGATTTTCTCCTATTCTCGTTCTTCCTTTCCTTTTCTCAACATGGCACTCCCTTCTCTTCATCACCACCGGCGCTAATATCCAAGGATCTATGTCGAACAAATTTATGATGCATCTTGCATGAGGAATCAGAAACTGATCAACGTTTCTCAATTTGGCATGCACCGTTCTTCATAAATCAGATTAAATTATTAACGTATTTTTCGGAATTTATTTCTACAATGTAACGAATGTGAATATCAAGCATCCCCTAGTTCCTAAATTTTTATCTAGGACTTAACTGGCAATTCAATCCAATCAGTTCTAGATTTTGTTTCGCCTTAGGATGACAACTGCATGCACATGCCATGTTTAATTGTTTGACACACGGATGGGAAACACTCGTATGTTCAATTTCCCCAACTGCAGCCGATAATGGTATTGGTTACCAATTGGGGCCAAAATCCAAGTGAAAGATGCCGTAGCCAAAAAGTAAAAACAATCCAAAACAAAGAGATCATTCAAACCTTTTGTGCACCGTCAAACAATCTTAAAACAAATATATCGCTAAACAAAAACAATACAAAACAATAAGATCATTCAAGCCCTTTTTGCTAGAAACAAATATATCATCAAACTAAAGGTTTACCTAACGCCTCCATCTTTGATCTAGTTTATCTTCTTGTTTGAAAAATTTCTCATATTTACTCAATCCAAGAGTTTTGGAAGTCATCATTTCTAAAACAATCCCATTGCTTGTCAGTGATCCAGCTTGATAACCAAATATCCTCATATTGGCTAATTATACCAATGTCAGAGTTATTTTACAACTGTGACTCCATGGAATCTTTAAAAAGAGGAGAAGCTGGAACTAAACCAGCTAACACCTAGGACCTTGGACTTTGGTTTCTCAAAATCTTGTTCATGCTCATATACAAATCACACAAGCCTACAACAAATCAAGACCGACTAATCAAAAAGTGAAATTCAAGTGACTTGGCAAGACGTGATAAGGATCGTAACTAGTTGGCCTGGGCATCCACACAGTTCTCGAAAACAAACAATTACAAACGTCACCCAAACAGCTGATGGAAGAGAAGTTGAAAAGCATCTTAAAGCTAGTGATGGGAAGTAAAATATTACTGATCAAAAAATATCATCAACAAACTAACGACTGGCCAGATCAAACATTAGCCAAGTTGAAAAGGAATCGTCCGAGACATGCTAGGACACAAGATCAACTACAGTGAGGCCTAACACCTCATTACTCTGTTCAGAATAGATTGTTTCACAGCCAGAGTCATCCCAGGCCTTGCACAATGTTAAATCTCTTCACTTCGTAGAGAATCCAAAAACCTTAATGGTCTGAAAAATTTATTGGCCAAAATTGGGTATTCTTCAGTTTTATATGTTATGTGATTCAAGGATAGAAATTCAGAGAGTACCTACGCTGTTTAATTATATACTATCTAGAAATCCCCATACAAATTCTCCCCTTCGTGCGTATACAAAACCACAAAGTTGTTTACAAAAAATATTAGTTGGTCGTCTGTGTGAACACTTAGTTATCTTAACTAATTTATGCAATAAAAAATCTACAGTACTTATCATTTTTTGAAAAGACAAATCCACAGTACCTTCAATTTGAAGAAACACCACCTTGTATTCTTGAATCTTTTTTCAGTAATATCACCAATTCACAGGCTATGTATAACACATTTAGTCAAAAACATGTTGAAATGGACATGAAAAAAAATGAATAATGTTCTTCATTGCTATTGTAGTGTGGTGGCTTTTAAGCCACAATAGTTAGGGAATGAAAATTTAGATGTCAAATATTAATGTTAAAATGTGCAAGTCCCATTAAGGGTTGGTGTTAGCTTTGCTTTTAAAGCATAATAGATGCACCACAATCCCAAGCAAAGCCTAACATGGAATGAATCAGCAGTGGAGTTCTAAACCGATACTTAACGCAAACACAATGGCAACATCAATACTCCCTAACAAGAATATAGCATATTCAACAAGCTCAGAGAGCTAGTTTTCAAAATATCTCAACTGAATCATCTCTTGATGTGTACATGAAAATATAAAAGATTCCTATTTTCAGTAGCACCTAATACAATGTACATCTATAATTCTGTGTTTTTATTGTTTCTGATAAAGAAGAAAACAAAGGAAGTTATCCTCTATTTTCTTAGTTATTCCATGATTAAACAACAAGTATGTAGTATATGGTAGTTGTCCTATATAATTAAATGCCCATAAAATATATAAACACCTTTTGTTATTTTATTCAGGCTAAACACAAAAATGAAGTAACAATAATATGCTACAAAATCCAAGAGGCAATACAACTACATTATACCCCACGCGTAGACAAAGGTATGCTTTATAGTTTATACCATCGACAAACTAATATCTGAGAAATCATCAGCTTTCAAGATTATATGACAGATCACTATGAAAGCTCTCATTAGACATGTACAATCACACTGTGCGAGCACAACAGGAAGAAAATTCGGATAAAGCTCGAAAGAGTGGTCACTATTACCTACCTCACAGGCTCACTTTTTTTTTTAGAGATACCATCACATCTTGAACTGCCTCAGTGTTGTGTCCATTGTATCTGCTTTATATCGATTCCTTCTTTCACCATCTCATATAGCGGGCTCAGTTCCCTCAACTTCTCTACTTGCTTCACCGTAAGCTCAACAGCCCTATCAACCTCCGCCTCCGTAGTAAACCTTCCAATCCCAAACCTAATTGAAGTATGCGCCATATCTTCATCTACTCCTAACGCCCTCAAAACATACGATGGCTCTAAACTCGCACTAGTGCAGGCACTTCCACTTGACACGGCCACCTCCTTCAATCCCATCAACAAACTCTCTCCCTCAACATAAGCAAATGACAAGTTCAAATTACCAGCATATCTCCTCTTCATACTCCCATTTATCACTACCCCATCAATTTTCTCCTTAATTCCATTCAATAACCGGTCTTGCAAAGCAGCAATCCTCTTATGATCATAATTCATCT
This sequence comes from Trichilia hirta, assembly GCA_035221805.1. Classification (NCBI taxonomy): domain Eukaryota; kingdom Viridiplantae; phylum Streptophyta; class Magnoliopsida; order Sapindales; family Meliaceae; genus Trichilia; species Trichilia hirta. The sequence continues at coordinate 4,535,446 of JAWDEX010000020.1, forward strand.
CCTTTTTGGCAATCTCACAGGCTGAGCCAAAACCCACAATCAATGGGGTAGGCAAAGTGCCACTTCTAATCCCTCTCTCTTGCCCACCTCCGTTTATCAAAGGTTCAACTCGGATTCTCGGCCTCCGTCTCAAATATAAAGCTCCAATGCCCTTCGGCCCATATATCTTATGCCCACTCAATGACATCAAACTCACATTCCATTTCTCCACATCAACGGGAATCTTTCCCAAAGCTTGAGCAGCGTCCGTGTGAAATGGAATTTTGAATTCTTTACATAGTTGACCTATTTCTTCCATTGGCTGAATTACGCCTATCTCGTTATTGACAGTCATAACGGAAATCAAGCCGGTGTCAGGCCGAATAGCTGCCCGTAAATCATCTAAATTAACAATCCCATCCGGTCCAACAGGTAAATAAGTAATTTCAAAGCCTTCCTGCTGAAGATGCCGACAGGAATCAAGAACGCACTTGTGCTCGGTCTGCGTGGTGATGACGTGGCGCTTCTTATCCTTGTAAAAGTGCATCACTCCTTTGACGGAGATGTTATTCGATTCTGTCGCACCGGAGGTGAAGATTATTTCCTTGGGAGAGGCACCGATGAGATCTGCGATTTGAGAGCGGGCGGCTTCGACGGCGTGGTCGGATTCCCAACCGAAGAGATGGGTACGGGAGTGGGGGTTACCGTAACGAGAAAGGTAAAAAGGAAGCATAGCGTCGAGGACACGCGGATCGACTGGAGTGGTTGCTTGCATATCAAGGTATAGAGGACGGCCCGCGATTTTCACTCCCTTCATGGTGATTACATCTTGGTCCTCGCAAGGTTCGTATGTCAAAGACGGGACAGCGGCCGCAGCGGCTGTGGATAGCGGGCGATAACTGTTGGTCTTAGTTGCTTTCGTTAGGGCTTCGCGTAGAGTTGAAGCAAGAATCCTGGAAGCCATTAGCTCTTTGGTCTGCTTGATGGTGCGGTATAGTCTGAAATTAACACGAGAGCGAGTGAAGTTGGAACCGCCAATTAGGGTCACCCCGACTGCCTTGTTGGAGGCATGGATATATGACACGCGGCATTTTGAGGTAAGACGTGGAACTTATTATTATTATTTCACGATTATGATAAACCTCTAATTACCTATGATTATATTAAACCTTTATTACCTTTCTTACGTTAAAATTTTTTTATCAAAGCAATGAAATGACGTCGTTTTTATACCGACAGTTACATATACGACATCGTTTCCCTTTTTTCGATTTTTTTCGAAGTAAGAGTTGAAACTGATGTCGCGTCCCGGATCCGGAGAACGATAAGTTAAAATATTGTTGCCTGTGAGTCGAGATCCAAATCGAAGTACTGAAAGCATTTTGCAAGCCAACACGTCACAGAAAAACACAAATTCCTCGTTCAGTTCCAAGCTCGTTCTTCTATTTCTAAATTTATAAACATAGTTCAGCCTCTTTAAGCTTATTGACAATATATTCGTTTACATGTTCTTGCTTTGTTAGATTCTATATCCTGAGAAAAACTACTTTTCTTCTACATCATCGTGGAATCTGGGCGTTGAATTCTTCTGGGTAACTTTCATCTAAAGCTTTTAAATAATTTTGTCCCATGTATATATGTTCTTCACAATCATACAGTGTTTGATCACATACTTGATGTTTATTGTTACTGCAAGCGTAGATCTGACTGAACTTGTTACTGTATTTGACTGTTCTTGCTTCTACATTTTATTATCATGTATTTTTTCGACTATTAGTTAAAGTAAGAAAGTACTGGGTTTTGGTGCTGGAGTTTCCCATTTTGGGAATTGGATCATATTCTTGGCAAACAGTGGGGAACTGCATATTGGTATTTGTTCTTTATTTTTACTTATTTATCTATCGATTTATTTTTCTGAGAAGAAAATCTGTTGGATATCATGCGGGGTTATCTGTGGAAACTGATTTTGACCCTGGTCAAGGGGGAGATCTCTGTTCATATCAACTGTTAGGTTTATCAGTGTACCGGATTAAGCAGTTTTACTGATGCTCGTTGCTATATTTTTGGGTTCTTAGCCCTTTTTTCCTGTTTCCCAAAATTGACCTAAGTGAGGACATGGTGATTATTTGCGTCCATCGCTTGAGGCAATAAAGGAAACTAAGGTGAAATTTGTACTGTTTGATTCATATGCTGACCAATACATTTTTAATAATTCTGTTTACTCTTTTATTTTATGCTTGTCAGTAGATAAGCTACCATTAATAATCAAATCTCAATTTGTACCTTACAATTTTTTTTGAAGCCTAGATTTAAGGGCAATTTGGGGTTTTATGGGTGTCTCTAGTTATCTAAGTTAGATGATTATCATGACGCACTAATACCAGGTGGAAATAGATTACTTTGGTTTTTCTGCTGCTTGTCAAGCAAACATTCTTGAAGTTGCCTAAGATTTGCCTTAAACTGTGTTGATCTTTATAACTTATTTGATGGGGTTTGAAGGATTGACATCAGTTGAACTTTGGCAGGTGGTTCAAGGAAATTCATCATGTTTAGGATATCATCTAATAGAAACCAAAGATCAAAAGGTTTCAAGGTGAAGCATGCTGTACAACTATGTCTTTTGCTTGGGGTTTGTATCTGGCTGCTGTACCAAGTCCTACACTCTAATGATAAAAAGGCTGCGTATGAGGACAGCACAAAAGCTGGAAATGGAATCATAAAGCTGGGGAGGAAGGACCTCCCTCAAGGGCAGGACACATATATCAGAGATGCTAGGCAGAAAGAGGAGGAAGAAGAAAAAGAAGAAAACAAGAATGATGAAGAACAAAGTAAGATTGAGGAGATTGATAATATAGGGAAAGGGGTTGCAGATGATGAGACAAATCATCACGATCAAGATAAAAGTGAAGAGGAAGCTGAGCATAAAGACGATACTATAGACGGAGAGAAGGATAGGCAAGATATGAAGGAGAGTGAAGAGAGCAAGGAGAAAAATGGAGAAGACAGCCAGAATAAAGAGAACAAAGCGAATGATAATGAAGAGAGCAAAGAAAAGGGTAATGAAGATAAGGATAGTGAACAAAACAAGGAGAATAACACTGAAGAGAGCAAAGAGAAGGATGGTGAGTTTAATGAAAGTGAAGTAAAGCCAAATGACGAGAACAAAGGTGAAGAGAAGGAAAATGCAGGAGAGAGTCAAGAAAAAGGCACAGAAGAGAATGATGGTAAGAAAGAAATTTCAGTTGCTTCAGAAGAGCACTTCCATGATGAAAACGGCAGCAACAATGAGGAAGCAAGAGAGAATCATTACAAAGCAGACGATGCTTCCAGCGAAGTGGTCCATGAAACTCAAAGTATGACAGCTGAAAATGGGCAACGACGTTCACAAAATTCCAATGAGGAGCAGCAGCAAGAAAATGAAGAAAGTAATGAATTTGAGCAGGGGGAGAAATCAAATAGCCCTAAAGATGTTAAACAAAATGAACCAGCATCAAATGTGCATGAAACTGAAACAACTGAAAAGAATGAGCCTAAAAATAATCTGTCTGAATCAAAAGGGCAAGTTGCTGGAGAAACACACGATTTGTCCCCACCGAATTCGACAGGGGCAACTCAGAACCACAATGCAACTGGAGATAACACATCCAAAGGAGATGATTTCGACCAGAAAAATGTTGAAGTACTGCAAACTGAGAAATCTTACTCAGATACCAATGGTGAGCAGACAGTTTTGAACACAAAACTTTCCACAACTGACATTGAGCACGGAGGTAATGGAGAGTCAAAAGATTCATCTGGCAAGTCTGAAACTGGTGGGCATACGGCTGACTCTGACACGTTAACTGAAAAAAACAACAATGCTGGTGAGGGAACACGAAAAAATGTTATTTCCTCGAACATAATTGGGAATGGAGATGCTGGACTGAAGGAACAAGTTAATTCTTTTGATTCTCCAGACCGTCAAGAGAAAGACGCATCATCAAATGACAGTGGAGATGCCAGTCAAAAGGAGCAAGTGTTTTCTGATTCTTCAAACATCCAAGACACATCATCACGCGTAAATGAGAATAAAGATGCTGGTGAGAACAGGGGTAACAATGCTGCTCAGAGTCTCACAAATGACACTGCTGCTGCAGCTCAAAAAGATCAAAATAATTTGTCTAATTCTTCAACCTCCCAAGAACAGAAAGACGCACCATCAAATGCAGATGGCAACACCAGTACAACCCAGAATGATTCTAACAATTCTTCAGATTCTTCCATTACTCAGGAAGCGAAAGATGCTCGAACAGATTCGGGAACTTTGCCTGGGATGGTGACTGAAGGGAAGAACAATGAAAATGCAGCTGCAGAGTGAGATTTTTGACTATTTAAGCCGCCTGTATGCTGCACGATTGTTCATTTTGTATTGTCCTTTTCATTTTCTGGAGAGATCTAGCTAATTTGTAATGTATTTTATTGCATCTTGTTCTGCATTGCAATAATTGTGTCCAGAAAATGTAATCCATAACCTGATAGATAATGTTGTATCAACTACGATTCTGTCCAGGTTTCTACCTGTTATAGAACTCTGAAGTACCAGGCTAATACTAGTTCATCTTTGTTATGTCTTTTATTCTAAGGATTTTGCTCGTTTCAACAGTATGGTTTAAATCTAGTTCATCATTCTTTCTTCAAAGATTTTGGTAGTTTCAGTAGTATGGTATGCATGTCATTACTTCTGAGTTTCGAAGTGGACAGCCCGTGGAGCATGTATTTTTTTTTAATCTTTTGTCCATGTTTTCGCTCTCTGCCAATCCACAGGTACGTCATCTGCTATGACGTTAGAGAGTATAATAGTGCCCTCGGAACGGAAATTGACTCTCGACCTTGTTGGAAAATTACCCAACCTCAACATAGCTTGTATTTACACGTGCGCCTCTCTCTGTCCAAGATTTGGCTTAGGAAAAAGCTATTAGTGGATATGAAACGGTGGATGTCATTTTAAATATTTCACCATTCAATCGATGTAAAATCAGAAGTCATCGTTTCTCCAAAATGATGTGAAATGCGGGAAAAATTTACACGGCCATTTGATATTCTCTCCACTCGTACAAAATCTTTCAAACTATTAGTTGAGGAAAGCTTTGGTAATCTAAAAACACATTCATATATGCCAAAACGAAAAAGTTATTATTCTCTTCAGTTTTTTTGATATATTAATTATTATTAATACATTGTATCAAAAAATAAATTATTATTAATTATTATGATTGAATTGAATAAATTTTTATTGATAAATAATTGATAAATGTTGATGAGTTTTGATGAAAAATAACGTGTTATTGATGAATACGGATGAACGTTGACACGGAAATTAATAAATGGTAATTTTTTTATTTTTATATATATATATATATATATATTTTTAATGTTTGAAAACAAATCCTGCATGTTCGATGACCAGAGATGGCAGAAAAAACCAATGGAGAGCCATGGACGAGGTCAAAAATGAATGGATGAGGGAAAGAAGAAACAAATTCTGCACTCAGCGCACCCTTTTTTTTGATAAATTAGATTAATTTTTTATTTTTTTAATTTATTTGAATATTAATATAATATTATAGTATTATTAATTTGAATTAATAATAATAATAATAATAATAATAATAATAATAATAATAATATATTATTATTTACTTAC
>JAWDEX010000020.1:4552015-4563963 GCA_035221805.1 Trichilia hirta
AATTTAGTGATGATAAATAGTTAGGTTTGGCTCATATAATTACCTCTTTAGCTTATTCTAATTCAACAACATGCAAAATCAATTATTTTATGCTTTTAATATATTGGTTTAGAATCATAAAATATACATCACTATTTAACTCGCTATGCAAATGGGATGTACTAGCCTAGGATTTGCGATTTTTTTTTCTCACATTATTATCATCAACTCTAATATATGCATTTTTATAATAATTCAGCCAAATTCCACACTTTACTGCATTTAATTGGTGATAAGTCTAATTTTGAAATTTTTACAAATCATGCTATTATGTATCTAGATTTAGTGACTTTTAGCAGATTTTAATGTTAACTTTCGGATCTCATGTTATACCCTAATTTTTACTCGCTACTCAGTGAAGTCAATTTCAACTAACTATTCAGGGAGCCCTATTTTTGGATATACAAAAAACTCTATCCTTATTAAAAAATTTTAATTTTTAACTATATTATATTTAAGTGTGTCTAATTTATGCAAAATTTTGCAATTTTTTAAATAGAACTCTATAACTCAAGTTACAAATTATTCTTTACACTTTATTCAAAACAATTCAGTATCACGCATGTTGAACACAATAAGATAATTTTGTTCTAATAAAACCACACACGACCTCGTTCTTCTCCTAAACATAAATAATTTCTCTTTTATCAATCTAACACTCCATTACTTTACTTATTACTAACTTGATTTGGAGTTTTTACATCACAAAACTGGCATTACTGTAATAATTATGGATGTAGCAGACACAAGGACTACTCTTGATTTGCAGAGGTGTTTTGGTTTATTTTGTTACCCCACATCATCACAGGGGACAGGTAAAATCTACGTTCCTTCAGTATTTATCCTAAGATAATCACATGATATTTTATTTTTTAAATATAAATAATAGCATTTTATATTAATAAATTAAAAATTATAAAATAATTTAAAATATTTCAGCTTATGTCTTTTCATGAGTCTATTTAGTTTGTTACTTTTTTTTAATTAAAATATAATGAATAAAAATATAATATTTTTTAAAATTATTTATAATAAAAATAATAACAATTTGTTGAAGGGACGAGACGCAAAAATATAACCAAAATAACTTAAAAGTTATAGGTGAAATTTGTCGGTGTTCAAGTTGGTCGAGAATGTGGAGTGGTAAGTTTGTTGAGTTAGTGGCATTTAAATTGGATTAAATTTTGTTGGATGTAAGTTTGAAAAAAAATTACAAAAGAATTTTGCAAATAAGTGATTTTAAAATATTTGTTAAAGTTTTTTATATTTACTTATTAACAAAATTCTTATAAAAAGTTATAAAATAATATAAATTTAGGATATTTATTACGGTTTTTTATTTACTTATTAACAAAATTTTTACAAAAAGTTGTAAAATAATATAAATTGGAGATATTTGGAGGGTGGGCTAAAATAATAAATAAATGGGACAAAATATAAAATATTCTTATAATATCTAAATGAAAAATCGAATTTTATACCTAAAATTGAACTGAAATAAAACTTTTTTATTTAGCCTAGTTCAATACTAAGTTTGGTTACGTTAATATGTTAATAGGAATGTTGATTTTCTTGAAAATCAATTGAAGCCGATTTTAGCATTCTCACTTAGAAAAAAATATGCGACTTTTTAGATAATTTATTTAATTTATTGAATGAGATTATAGGTTCATTGTATATAAATTTATTAAATTATGATTTTTATCTTTTATTTTAAAATTGTAAATTCAATTTTCAAATTAAAATATTACTTTTTTTTCTTAATTTTAGATTATGCGACTTTGAAAGAAATGCATTTTGTGATGTGTAGAATCCATAGATCAGCTTCGGATGCTGGGTGTCAAGTACATGACAAAATAAACACTTGACTTTACAAGTCTAGTTCAACTTCTTTTTTCTCACATGAGATTGATAATTTTATGCAACCTCAGACTTCAGCGGGCCTGCCATATCCCGAATTCTGAAGGTTGCTTACCAAACAAATGAACTCCGGAACTCTAATTGATAAGGGCATACATAAATTGGCAATTGGGTAAGGCCTCATCTGAAACCAAAGTAAACATCAAAAATGAGATCACGTGATTGAGCATTATGATGTTGCATCAGAGAACATTATATTTAACAAAGGAACATTTTATATATTTCTCAAAGTATTTAACATTTTCCCATTTGACGTAGAGATAGATATAAGGGAGAGAAATGACTACATTCTGTCTTACAAAACCGAATCCTACCCAAGAAGACACAGATAGGTCAAAATCTCTCCCAAATGACTAATACAGAGAAATCAATTTCCAGAGTCAACATAACTACCCCCAGCTGGGTCAGTCGGAAAAAGATCTAAGGCTTTAGCAGAGTGTGCAGCAGCAGACTATGCAGCACACTCCTGTATTTGCTTGATTAGTTTCTCACGAAAGTCTACCATCATTGTCTTAAGCATCAACAACTCTGTCAAGTTGAGTTCATCAACAGGGGTATCTATCAAGCGCCCCATGCACTGTCTCTGCATCCTCAATTCTTTGAGTATCTTCCCTCACTTCTCTGCTTCCAATTGCTCAAGCAGATCATGGTACACTTCCTAAAGAGCACGCAGAGTGGCTTCACGCTCAGTCTCAGTAAGCTGAGTTGAGACAGAATCTGGATTCCCAGTGGGAGCCAGCTGGCATATGATGCTCTCAGCAGCAGGATAGCCAACTGGGAGAGCTCTGCCAGCGGGTGAGAAGATGACAAGAGCGGCCTAAGCAGAACACCGTACAAAGTTCACTGGCCTTCTTGAAATGACCAGACAGAGGTTTTGAGCAGACAATTTGATGAGCATCACTTCCCTGCCTCATCTTCATTTGAGTCTTTTTGCGGTCCATATTCATCATTCCTGCAAAAGTAAATTTACTAGAAGGCAAAGAAAAGTTTATATTTCTCAGATAGGAATGAGAAATTGAGAGAAATGCAGAGTCATTTATAGGTCTTTTGCACCTCAGATGGGTTCCAACCTAAGCAACTGTCCTTCCCGGATTGGTCATTTCCATTTCCTTACATATATTACATTATAGTTATCATGAAATTATGAGAAAATACTATAATTGATTAGTTCATAATAAGGAAATTGTCTATATTCAATGTACTCAGTCGCCACAGTCAACAATACTTAAACGTAAGCCTTTTGGAGAAAATATGAGTTATATTCCAGAATAAGCCTATAATGTACCCTAGAGAGCAAATATAAGATTAAAAAATGGACTTTTCAAAGTTAATAACTATTACTCTAGGCATTGGCAAATTTAAATGTTTTCAGCAAAATAGACTAGAAATAAAAGAAACAGTAAACCCCTGTAGAACATCCTAGGAGCCCAACAACCACCATGACAGGAATTCATAACAGTGCTTCCATTCTCAATGTTTCCACTCCAAGCAACCATACTTTGTGAAACTCCATAATTAAAGAAATATCTTAGAATGAGTTAAAGAATTGGTAAGTAAATAAAAACCAAAAGAAGATCGACAAAAATTCAAACCTGCATTAATTATATGGAAGTACAGTTATGGTAATGTTACCAAGCATAAATATTTAACCAAGAAACCTACACATTGAGAAATAATACTAAGGCAGTTTTGCTGTCAATTAACAATAAAATAACTTTCCTTACTTCAAGAAACTTGCCTTCCATGGAGGGATTTGTAAGCAACACGGTGCCATATGGTTTTCTATAAGTGGCATTTTGACAACAACGTCATGCACAGGTGTGCTTTCCATAGGAAAAATAAAATAAGAAGGATATCTTTACTATCAAATTACATGCATGCACGTGCCTGGTGTATGTGAAGCTTTTCCCCGTGTGTACAAGTCTCGTTGCCCAAGTGCATGTGTGTATGTATATCTGTATGTAAGATAAAATTATTTGTCACACAGTTTATCACTTAAAATTATTATTCCAAGAACTACTGACTCCATTTTTCTAACAAATAACAATATGACAAACAACGTGATTGAACATCCAAAAATGTACTCATTGTTAAATATTGGAATCTTGACAAAACATTACTTCTCAATTTTCTTTGATAACACTAACTATCATCCATTAAAATTCAACCAGGCAAGGATGAGGAAATCAAATAATTCTAAGGTGTAACTTTGTCTCTGCTAAGAAACTGTAATGATCTCAAATTCTCAATTTAAACATCAGAAAGTTTGAAATACACGTCTTTTCCATTAAGAGAAAGAAAAGTGGATAACTTTCTCATGCAAGCAATATTATAAAAGCACAGACCCATTCATAACTGCTTATGCAACTCAAAGCAAACAGTTACATCCAACAAATGACTGCACCTGGACCTTAAATCTAATTGCCCCAGTCAGATTCCGTTAAGTTACCACATAGACTTAACATGTATACTATAAGAAGCATTATTCCATGACCATGAAAACCAAAATTAAGCTCCATACCAAAGAAACATTTGACAAGCCATATTCGTGCCACAAATTCCATTAAGAAAAAAAAAAATCATCAATTTGCACCGTACTTTCCATGGGCCAAGAACACAGAGTCCTAAAAATATGAATTATTATTTCCTATTTATTCACAAAAGATTTGGATTGTGATTCTGTGATTGGAAAAAAAAATTGAGTAATTACTTAATTTCTTTTAACTTCGAAAGCATCGATAGATACTATCCGGTACAGATAACAAATGTTCTAAATCAATTAAGCAAGTTAAAACGCTAACATTCACAATGAATAACGAGGTAAGAAATCCCAAAGCAAATTGTCTTCCATATTTCATGTCTGTCTTCATAATTGAAAAATTACTAGTAATCACTTCCTTCCTAACTTAGCAAAATAACACGAACTAATTACCAATAATTACTTCATTCCTAACTTAGAAATTTAACACTGTTGTGTTATTTTGCTAACATTCTAATACTTTGTTGGTTAGCATGAAAAGATATCTTAATTTGCCATAACTCAAGGATAATGATAAGAAACTTATACAAAAAATGAGTTGAAGTAGAAGTAATGAAAGCACATTTTACTGCAGAATAAATCATTCTATTGCAGTAACCTTAATGTTTACCCTTTCTCCTTATGCTTTTGGTGGTATGCTTCTCAATGGTTTACAAAATCACTCTGCCTTTGGAAGCCAATGAGTGCTGGTACCTGACATTGAAAACCTTAATGTCATCGTCAAGAAAGAAGGCAAAGCTTATCTGTTGTAGTTGTTAGGGCTCAAATATCATAGAAGATGACAACAGCCGCAAAGCCATTTATAAATTGACAGGCATGGATATTTCAAGCATATCTCATTGACGTTCAGTACCACAATCCTTGCAACTAGTTTTCTCCACTGATCAGCTCAATAGTTTCACTCAGTACTTCCACAACCTGTCAAATCATAAAGCACACTGGTCACAGCTTATAGTGTAACTGATCAGTTTGTATCACAATGACACCAAGAATCACAGACTTTATTGAGATAGGTGAACCAAAAACGCCTCATTACTGGTTGAAAGAGGTATGGAATAGAAAATTGGAAACTTCTTAATCTTTGATTTAATCTTATCTAAAGATATGAAAGAATAAAAATCAGAAATCTATTCTTTGTGATTATAATTAGCATGCAAAGAAATCAAGTAGATTCACTTGTCTTGTGTTAATTATTACAAGCTACTTGAATCTTCTATGTAGTTTTTTTTTTTTTTTTTTGATTTGTTAGTTTTACTTGTATGTAATTCAGATTTACTTTATGTTTTCTTTATTATTGACAAGAATTTTCTTGTTAAGACCTTAGAATCAATTCAAACCTCATATTCATACTGGAACCACAGTGATTCAACAAAACATTCAAATTAAGTCCAAAGGTTCCCTGGGTTACTTTCTGCAAATAATTACAACTGATACATGATGCAGCTCACCCCTTCCACAATCGCCTCAGTAATCAATGAATTCTTCAGCAATTAGTCCAATATTGAGTTCAAATTTGAAAACCGTGTGTATTAATGTCATTAGCCAAAACCAAAAGGTAAGCTAAAATCTGGAATTACAACAATTTAAAATATAATTGAAATGATATAACTAATACAAAGCATGGGTAATCAATTACAAATTAAGCATAAACAAACTTCAATTACAAATTTCATCAGGATATTGTACAGACATAGGAAAAACGGTAACAACACTTCACAATTCAGTTATATCTCTGAATGTTAGAAACATCTCAAGAAAAATAATTTTACCAAGAAATTAAAATCCAAAAGCGAATAATTGGGAATCAACATATATAACAAAACGCATAAGCATTGACGTGCAAAAAAATTAATTGAACAAATAGAAATAAGCAAAGAACATCTGACCAGGTGATGCGGTCTCTAAGCGAGTTATGTTTGCGAAATATCCGGGAATTTTCATGGAAATTCGTTGCATTGAAAGATTATGTAGTCTAATAGGCAGAAGCCGTGTAGCTATCTGACTAGCACCAGACACGGCCAGTCCGAAAATTCTGCATGAACGATTGTGCGGGCTAGATTTATAATTCCGGAATTTACAAGGGTAGTATGTGAAAATGCGACGGGCCGGGCTAGGTTGTGTCCAGAAAACTGGTCAATCCGGCCTTTGTTTTATCAAATAAATTCTAATAAAATAATCCTTACTTTGTAACGTGCTGCTTGAATTAAAATTTTCTTTAGTAATTTATAGTTTTAGAAATTAAGAAACAGTTTAAAATTTGAATTGGGTCTAAATATTTTTATTATATGAGTTAATCTTGTTTCATTATTATTTTAAATTAATAATAATTTAATAAATACAAAGTATAAAATATATTTTTTAGAGAGCTGATTTAATTTAAGTTTTATTTAAAAAAATAAAAAAGTATTTTATAAAACTAATTTTAATGAAAATAATATATTGTTGTAATAATATTTGAAGTGTAAAATATTTATCTACAGTAATTATAATTTAAAAATTACCACATCATAATATTTATAAAAAAAAATATCAAAATTATTATTTAATTTCTAAAAACACGTGACAATAAAATAGGGTAAAAAATATATTATAGAAAAACGAGTAAAATGAGTCAAAAATATATTGTCAGAAAATTTGTAAACTAAGAAGACTCCCTAGAAAACTCTTTAGCCACTTCAGTCTTATTTTTCTTCCCTTTCTCGTTAGCCAAACAAGTAAACCGAGTAAAAAGCATTGTAAGAAATTCAAACCTTACACGAAGTATTTTAGTATTGAAATAGTAAGGAACGATCATAAAACTTGCATCAAAGAAATGTGAACAAAATACCAAAATTTTGGTTCAGGTGGCTAAGAAAGAACGAGTCAATATAAACAATATAAGAAGCATAGATTATTGTCTCACGTCCAATTTTTCAAACGGATAACCTATTAAGCAACGTTGATTGATAGACACGTGGTCATAAAATGGCCAAAACGGACCGACGCTAGAGAGAAATACAAGCGTCTTTTTGCTGGGTCGGCGTTGTCAACTTGACCGTCATGACAAACGCGGTCTTGCTAGATAATATCCATTGTGGACAGAGACATTGGGTCAAATTAGGTTGGCCAGGTATGACAAAGGATTAGAAAATGGGTACATGATAGAGAAGAAAAATTCAGTTAGAACTATATTAATAAGAAGGTCCAATAATAATAAATTATGTGTTATATATTTTTTATTATAATTATTATTAATTATAATTTGTTAATTTTAAAATATTATTTAATAAGCTCGCGTTGATGTGTTTGTTGTTTTGTAGGTTTTGTTGACAGAAGAAATCTAAGGAACATAAAAGACTATGTGGAGTTAGGATCATGGAACTTTGATTTATTTTTAAAATCATCATGGACGTCATCCCGATAAAGAGTTTCATTTTATATGGGAGACGACTAGGGCGGATTAATTTACAAGTGCCACGGATTGTTCGAGGATAACGCCATATCCCAACAATAGAGGTACTGCTTTCATTTGAGGGTTGGGATTGCAGTGATTTTACTAATTTTTAATAAAATTTATATATTTTCATATTCATATTTCATATTTAAAATTTAAAAACCATCACATCCAATTTTAAATATATATTATCTCGAGTAATTTTAATATACACATATGATATATAATATTAATAGATATTAATAAGTGCACACAATAATTAAAAAATAATTTATTAATAATTAGTATTTATACACCTAATTGATATTAGGAATATAAATTTTTAGTCCTCTTAAATACAACCCGAGTGGAGTAAAATTAGTATTTCGTGAGTAATAAGCTATTTTGCTTCTCCATCCAATGTTTTACTTGTGTTGAATTATATGTATGTGTTTTTTTATCATTATTAAAATATTAACTTTACTTTTTAATATTATTTCAGTTTTTTATTTATTTTAAGTAATTGTAATTTAATTTTTAAATAAAACTTATCAAATTAACTAATCAGTTAACAAAAAAAAAAAATCTAAAAATAAAATTATTTTTTAACTTTAACTAAATTGTGACAAATAGTAATAAAAAGCATATATGTGATACACAAAAAATTAACTTTGCTAACATTACTTTAGACAAATTTTAATTGTAAATATATTTCCTCTTTTCTTATCATCAATATGATTCTATGAAAGTTTAAACTAAGTAATATTTAAACTCTTAAAAATTAAATGTATAAATATTATTATATATTTTCATCACATAATTAATTAAATTCATAGGCATATTTGATGTATTGACTATCTCAAAAAATAAAATAAAATAAAAAATATACTCTTAAATAAATCTTAATTATATTAGATATTTTTAATACATATGCACATTTTTATAATTCAACATAATGATATTGTTAGAAATTAAATCTAAAATAATATAATTATTAAAAAGTAAAGACTGATAAACTTAAAATAATTTATATTTTTTTAAAATTTTGTTATCATTAGATGTCCTTTTAATTTTTAAATTAATTATATGACAAGAAATATTATATATATTACTAATTTTCAGATTTTTTAATTTATAAAAATATATAAGAATTTTTAAATTTTATATTAGACATTTTAAGTTTTGTGTTTAATATAAAACATATTAAAATTTTAGATATTACCTTTAAATCTTAAATTTTGTTTAAATATAATAAAAAGCTGTTATATTAAAATATTTTTTTATCATAATTGGATATTCACCTAATTTGTATTTTAAAATTTAAATAATACTTTTCTCAAATTTTGATAATGTTAGTCTATGTTAGTGTCTTACCTAGCAATCGTAAATGCAGCATCTTTTACTCATTACAGTTCCCATATAGTTGCTCTTTAGCATTTAACTATTTCTAGGCTGAGGATAACACCCAGTGAGGATAAATTAAATATAACAAATATCTGAGATTCCAACCTCTCTAGTATAAAATTGAAAATGACTTAGTTTATATAATTTATATAATATTTTAAAATTATATTTTTTTTTCTTAAAAAATACACTAAATTTACAAAATTAATCATTACTCACATGAAAGAATATCTATATTTTACAAATAATAAAATTTCTTATCATTTAAAAATTAAATAAAAAAATTTGAAGTAAACGATCTACCTTAATAGTTCAAGAGCGTGCACGTGCATGGATTGCTTACTGCTGCTCTTTTGATGATCATCTTTCTCCTTGGCATAGTTTCTAATTGGATGCTGAAGTTCCAAGTAATTACTCGACTTCCCTTCAACAATATCATCATCACCAATACCATTATCATCGTCCTCAAGATTAAGCGAGTACATCACGTCTTCTCTGCTCCATCCCGCACGTAATAACACCACCGACAATAACCTCACGTGCATTACTACACGTTCTCTATAGTCTCCCACCATTGGGACCCCACGCTTCACCTTCTTAGGATCATCACAGCCGTCTATCATCATCATCTCTCGAACATCATCTTCTCTCCACCCTCCATCTCTCAATTTCCAAAACACTTCATCCAAACAACACTCTAACCCCAATCCCGGTTCTACACCGCCACCACTCCACCACCCGTTCGTGTCTGCACGCGCTACCACTGTCTTCCCTTTCTCCGCCGCGTTCGTCCAGAATTCTATACTCCTCGCTTCCTTAGCCGCCCAAGCAGGCGTATCAAAAATCTTTGACTTCCTCATCAAAGGCTTAACGACACTGGAACCCGATTGCAAGAACTCGACTTCTTTGAAAAAACCCGATAGATCAAAACTCAAGACCCTAACTTCTTCTGTATCGATATAAAACACAGGGTTCCCCGCCATATTTGGTGTGGAAGGAACATAACAGTTTCTGTAAATAGGAACAAGAACAGGGGCTTTGTCCATTAATTTCTTAGCCAAAGACAATGCATGATTGTTGTCGTGTGGCTTTTGTCCCCATGAATTAGACCAGAAGTTGTTGAGACAGATGTTTTTTGAGAGAGACAAAACAGGAAGGTTTAATAGAATGTGAAGTTGTTGACGAGAGGAGGATCGCCAGTTTGGGAAAGCGGACCCCACGGGAAGACCTTCTCTGAGAATTGAACGGAGATCGGGAGGGAATGTGAAGTTGAAGGTGGATTCGATATCTTTGAATTCGTCGTCGTTTAAGCCGGGGAGAATTGGGATGTCGAGAGATTTCAAATTATCTATCAAGGTTTTAGCATAGGCTGCGAAAGAGAAGCAAACCAGTTTCGTATTCCTGGTCTGTTTTGCTGAAGTTATTGTCGTCTCCATTGTTGTTGCTGTTGCCACTGCTGCGGCCATTTAATGTTTTGATAGAACTCAAAGAGGAAGAAGAGTTTGATTTTGATTATAATTTTATTTTTTCGATTTGAGGTTAAAATTCAAAAGAAAGAATGGGTTATAAGGAGAAGCATATTGCTCGCGTACTGTTGAGATCCGTAAGGATGTCAAGATTACGGAGATGTCTAGAGAGTGTGTTTTGACTAACTCGGTAGGCTTTAACTTCTTATGGATGGGAGAATGGGTTTTCTTAACGAAGAAAACATTTTGGAAGCTATTTAAAGGACAGGTCTAATTTGCGGTGGAATGGAAAATACTTTGTTTTCGTTGTCTTATAAATAAAAAAATTAGTTAAAAAAGAAACAACTAAACGTTTGATTTACTGGAACTGAAAATGATGTGAATTTCAAAAGCATAATATGCGTATTTGATAAGATTTCTTAACAAATTTAAAATAATATTTTATTATACTAATTTTTAATAAAATTTACTTAACATGTCTAATAAAATTTCTTAATAAAATTTTAAAAAATATTAATTTTAACAAAGAAAACATTTTGGAAGCTATTTAAAAGGTAGATCTAAATTCGGGTGGTTCATAAAATAATTTATTTATGTTATTTTAAAAATAAAATTCATTAAAATAACAGCTGAATATTTAATAAACTGTAGCTGTAATTGAAAATGATCTGATTTTTAAAAATATTTAATAAAATTTAATAATATTAACTTTTAGTAGATCCCACACGTTTTTATGTTCATATTTAATATTTAAAATTTTCTTTTCACAACGTCTCTTGCTTAAAACCACCATAATAGCATCAAATAAAGTCTAATCAAAAGTACAATCTTAATATTATGGATATAAATTAAATTATATATATTTATTATTTTAAATATTTAGTTTTATTTAAGTTTAGAGTATGCATGAGACAGGAAGAATTTAGATTTAAAAAAAATATTTAATTTATTTTAAACAATAAAGAATTTCAAAATGACATTAAAAATTTAATAAAAAATAAAACTATCATTTTTTTCAATAATTTTAAAATAAGTATTAAATATGAATGAATAATTTTGATCTTAGTATATATATATATATATATATAACGGAGATAAAATTAATATAGTAAATTTTGTATAAAAAGGTAAAATTTATAATCGATGGACGCAATATTTTATATTTAAC
>JAWDEX010000020.1:4564063-4577464 GCA_035221805.1 Trichilia hirta
ATACATGAATGGTAATTATCTGAAACCGAAGCATTATGTTGTTGCATCAAAGAAGCATGTCATGTAGGAGATAGCAATTTAAAACGGACTATTTATTCAAAGTAACATTAATAGATTTCTCAATTCATTTAACATTTCCCATCCGATATTGGGATGGATATAAGGGAGAGAAATGACTACGTCATGTCACATCAAACCGAAATCCTACGTCGAGTAGACAGATAGGTCAAAATCTCTCCCAAATGACTAATACAGAGAAATCAATTTCCAGGGTCAACAGAACTACCCTCAGCTGGGTCAGTCGGAAAAAGATCTAAGACTTTAGCAGAGTTTGTAGCAGCAGCAGACCAGACAGCACGCTCCTGCATATTCTTGATTAGTTTCTTGTGAAAGTCTTGCAGCATTGCCTTGAGCGTCAACAACTCCGTCAAGTTCAGCTCATCAACGGGTGTAAATATTAAGCAACCCTCGCGCTGTCTCTGCATCCTCCATTCATTGAGTATCTTCCCTCGCTTCTTCTCTGCCTCCAATTGCTCGAGCAGATCATGGTACTCTTTCTTAAGAGCACACAGAATGGCTTCGTGCTCGGTCTCGTCAAACTAAGTTGACACAGAATCTGAATTCCCAGTGTGAGCCAGCTGGTTTAGGATAATCTCAGCAGTAGGATAGCCAACTGAGAGAGCCGTCCCACCAGGCGACAAGATGACAAGGGCAGCCTCCACAGCACACGGGGTACAAAGTTCACTGGCCTTCTCGAAGAGAATGGACCCGGGTTCTGAGCAATCTTGACGAGCATCACTTCCCTTACCCATCATCATATGAGTCTCTTTGCGGCCCACTTTCGTCATTCCTGCAAAAGAAAATTTACTAGAAGGCAAAGAAAAGTTTGTATTTCTAGGATAGAATGAGAAATTGAGAGAAACGCATAGTTACTTGTAGGTCTTTCGAACCTCAGGTAGCTTCCAACCTCAGCAACTGTCTTTCCCGGATTGGTCATTTCCATTTCCTTCCAGTTATTACTCTATAGTTATCTTGAAATTATGAGAAAACCCTATCATTGGTCAGTTAATAATAACAAATTGTCTATATCCAATGTCCTTAGTTGGCACGCTTAACAGTAGTTGAAAGTTAGCCTTTTGGACAAAATACGAGTTACATTCCAGAATAAGCCTGTCAAGGTAACCTAGAGAGCACAAATAAGAGTAAATAAATTTTTCAAACCCAGTTAATTACTACTACTCTAGGCATTTGCAAATTTTAAATGTTTTCTGCGGAACAGATTATAAATAAATAAAACAGCAAACCATGCAGAACATCTTAGGAGCCCAAAGACAACCATGACAGTGCTTCCATTATCAATGTTTCCCACTCCAAGCAACAATGCTTTCTGAAACTCTGAAATTGAAACAAATATATTAGAACGAGGAAGAATTGGCAAGCAAATAAAAATCAATAGAAGATAGACTAAAATTCAAGCCTCCATCAATATATAGAAAGAAGTGCGGTTATGGTAATGTTCTCAAGCATAGATATTTAACCAAGAAACCAACACAACGAGAAATAATGCTATGGCAGGTTCGTTGTTAATTAACAATAAAATAGCTTTCTTTACTTACAGAAACTTGCTTTCCACGGAGGAATTTGTAAGCACCATCGCGCCATATGGTTCCCCTATAAGAAATATTTTGACAACAAAGTCGTGCACGTAGAGATTACCAGCCCAATCCAGACCGTGAAAATGAAGTTCTTTATGGGCGAACTTGCCGAGCCGGCTCAGGCACGCAGAAGGCTGAGCTTAACATGACCAATAATAGTTTGTATTGAGCTAGGCTCAGTGGCCGGGTCGAACTAGGCTAAGTTCGCGGACCTTATATTTATTATATAGATAATAATAATTTTAAATTATTATTTTAATAATTTTATATTTAAAATTTATTATTTAAATAATTAAAATATAATATAATAATAAACTGGGCCAAGCTCGAGCCCGTGATAGATCATGTTAAGCTCAGACCCATCATGAGCCCGTGCTAAACTCAGCCTGTGAGCTTTATATCTATATTTGATGGGCCGTACCATCTAAGCTAGCACTGTTTATATGCAGGGTTCGTATTAAAGTAAACCGACGCGGCCCATTTGTCACCTCTAGATGCACGCTTGTGCTTTTTATAGGTAAGATAAAATAAGAGGGCTATACTTACAATCAATTTACATGCATGCACGTGCATCGCCTATGTGCAAGCTTTTCCATGCGCATATAAGCGTGGTTGCCCAAGTACATATGCACATGTATATCTGTATGAAAGATAAAATGTCATGTTTGTGTAATTAATTCATCACTTAAAATTATTATTATAAGAACAACCACTGACACCATTTTTCTTATTACTGACAACATGACAAACAATGTGATTGAACGTCCAAAAATGTACTCATTGCGAAGCATTGGAATCTTGCACAAACTATTACTTTTCAATTTACTTTGACAGCACTAACTATTATCTATTAAAATTCAACGGGCCTAAGGATGAGGAAATCAGATAATTCAAAGATGTAACCTTGCTCTGCTAAAAAACCGTAGTAATCTCAATTTAAAACATCAGAAAGTCTGAAATACATGCCTTTTCCATTAAGAGAAAGAAAATACAAGCACATAACCATTCATAACTACCTATGCAACTCAAAGAAAACAGTCATAATTCAACAAATGACTGCACCTGAGCCTGAAATCTTATTGCCCCATTCAGATTCCATTACGTTACTATGCAGACTTATAATGTATACAATAAGCAGCATTACTCTATGACAACGAACGCCGAAATTAAGCCCCATACCAAAGAAACATTTATTACTGCCGCAAATTCCATAAAAAATAAAAAAATAAAAAAAATAAAAAAAAAAAGATCAACAATTTGCACAATTCTTTCCATGAGCCAAGAACACGCGGCACTTAAAATACAAATTATCATTTACTATTTATTCACAAAAGATTGACACTATTAACATTCACAAAGAATAACAAGGTAAATCCCAAAGCCAATTGATTTAAATATTTCATGTCTGTCTCCATGATTGCAAAATTACTAATAATTACTTCATTCCTGACTTAGAAACTTAACACTGTTCGTGTTATTATGCTAATATTCTAGTACTCTGCTGGTCGGCATGTAAAAGATATCTTAATTTGCTATAACTCAAACATAATGATAAGAAACTTATACAAACAATGAGTCCAGTTAGGAGTAAAGCAAGCACATTTTACTGCAGAAATAAAACATTATATCGCAGTAACCTTAACGTTTACCCTCTCTCCTTATGCTCTTGGTGGTATCCTGATTAATAGGTTGCAAAATCACCCTGCCTTCAGGGAGCCAATGAGGCCTGGTCCTAACAGTCGAAACCTTAATCTTATCATCAAGAAAGATGGCAAAGCTTATCTTCTGTAGTTGTTAGGGCCGCATATCATAGAAGATGACAACAGTTCAAAACCATTTATAACTTGACAGTCTGGAATATTTCAAGCATTATTTGATTGACTTTCAGTACCATAACCTTTGCAACTAGTTTTCTCCACTTATCAGCTTAATAATTTCACTCGATACTTCCACAACCTGCCAAATCATAGAGCAACCTGTTGGTAAAAGCTCCTAATGTAACTGATCAGTTTAGACACCAAGTATCGCAGACTTTATTGAGATGAGTAAACCAAAAATATCCCAATACTTGTTGAAAAAGGCATAAAATAGAAAATTAGAAACTTCTTAATCTGTTGATTCAATCTTATTTAAAGGTACAAAAGAATGAAAGTCAGAAAGCTATTCTTTGTGCTTATAATTAATTAGCATGAAAAAAATTAAGTTGACTCGCTTATCATTACGTTGATCGTTACAGGCCTCTTGAATATTCTATTTATCTATTTTTATTAGTTAGTTTTATTTATATGTAATGCAGATTTAATTTTTAATTTCTTTATTATTGATAAGAATTTTCTGGTTAAGACTTTATGAATCAATCGAAACCTCAGATTTCTACTGGAACCAGGATGATCCAACAAAACATTCAATTAAGTCCAAAGATTAACTGAATTGCTTTCTATAAACGGCTACATCTGATGCATGATGCTGCTCACTCTATCCACAATCACCTCTGTAATCAATTAACTCTTAGGCAATTCCAACATTGAGTTCAAATTTGAAAATCTAGTATACTAAAGTCACTAGCTAAAACCAAGAGGTAGATCAAAATCTGGAATGGCGACATTTTAAATTGTAATTACAATTATATAGATAATACA
Source organism: Trichilia hirta (assembly GCA_035221805.1). Taxonomy (NCBI): domain Eukaryota; kingdom Viridiplantae; phylum Streptophyta; class Magnoliopsida; order Sapindales; family Meliaceae; genus Trichilia; species Trichilia hirta. Next base: position 4,568,358 of record JAWDEX010000020.1, read on the forward strand.
AAGCATGGCTAATCAATTACAAATTAAACATAAACAAACGTCGATTACAAATTTCATCGTCATATTTTACAAATATAGGAAAAAGGGTGACACCTCACAATTCAATTATATCTCCGAATATTAAAAACATCTCATGAAAAATAATTGAACTAAGAAATTGAAAAATTTTTAAAGCGAACAACATAAATAACAAAACGCGTAACCATTGACGTGCAAAATAATTGATTGAGCAAGTATAAATAAGCAAAGAACATCTGACCATGTGTTCTTTAAGGGAGTCATGGTTGCGGAATCTCCAGGAATTTTCATCATTTCACGGAAAGATTATGTAGTCTGAAATGCAGAGACAAGTTCAAATTAGAGGTTAAGCAGAAACTGAATGTAGCAGACTAGCAGCAGGTACCGCCACTCCGGAAATTTTGTTAGAACGATTGTGTGGGCTGAATATACAATTACAGAATCTACAAGGGCAGTATGGGAAAATAAAAGGTTCAGACCGGTAAGGTCTGGGAAACTGACCCAGCCTAAACCAATGTTAGAGCCCCCTTTGTCGCCCAGTCTTGGTTCCTCTAGAATCGAGAGTTAAAGCAGTCTCTTTTTGAAAAAAAAATAATAATAATAAATCTAATAAAATAATCCATGCTTTACAACAGGATAACCTTGAGTTAAAAATTTTCCTTGGTAATTCTTTAATTAATATTGTCAACTTTCGTCTCTCTCTCGCTAGGTTGTTACACTCTTTATATATGAATTGTACTATTGAGTTAAGTTTTGAGTTGAGCTCTATTCATTAAAACTCATTCGTCTTTTAACGTAGTATCAAAGCTCGATTCTCATATATCAGCGTTGAACTCTCCTAAAACTGGAAAGAATGGTGAGCACCATCGACTCTCCCTTCGCTGAAGTCTTCATCCTTCATATCGGTCACGTCTCAGCATTCATCCCACATACCTATCGCATTGAATTCAACGTATTAAAGCCCAATGAATTCCACATTCATCTCTCTGTCGGGCATCCTCCTTCCACATTGAATTCAACGTATTAAAGCCCCATTCATCTCTCTAGAATATTTAAAATATAATCCATGATTTACGACATGATAAGCTTGAATTAAAACTTTTTTAGTAATTCTGTAATTTATATAATATATATTAAATTAGGTCTAAATATTTTTATTATATGAGCTAATCTTATTTAAATATTCTTTTAATTTAATAATTATTTAATGGATACACGATATAAAAAATAATTTTTTAAAGAGCTAATTTAATTTAAGTTTCGTTTAACACATGGTTTTTGTACTATATTTTAAAATTCAATTAAAAAATATTTAATAACATTAATTTTAAAACTTTTGTTCACAATAATTATGATTTAAAAGTCACCGTCTCACAATATTAATAAAAAAGGTAAAAGTTATTACTCAGTTGCAAAAACATTTGATAATAAGATTGAGTAAAATGAGTCACAAACATATTGTAAGAAATGTTATAAACCAAGTAAACTCTCTAGCTACTTTAATTTTATTTTTCTTCACTTTCTTGCTAGCCAAACAAGTAAACCGAGTAAAAGCATTGTAAGAAATTCAAACCTTATACAAAGTATAGTTTGAAACTTGTATCAAAGAAATGCGAACCAAAAAACCGAGATTTTACTTCACGTGGCTAAGCAAGAACAAGTCAACAATATCGACAAGCTTAGATTGTTGTCTTACGTCCAATTCTTCTAACGCATGACCGATTAAGCAACGTTGATTGATAGAGACCTGGCCAAATAATGGCCAAATCGGTGTTGCCAATTTGACCTTTATCACAAACGCGGTCTTAATAAATGCCGATTGTGGACAAAAACATTGGGTCAAATCAGGTTGGCCTGGCATGGACAAAGTATCTAGAGATTGAGGAGAAAATTTGAGGTAGAACTATCTTAATAAGATTGTTCAATAATAATAAATTATTTGTTTTATTTTTTTATTATAATTATCATTGATTATGATCTATCAATTATAAAATAAACGCATACGTGGTCAGAAGTCATTTGATGGGCATTTTCTTTAAATTGAAAGGATAATTGCGTCTTTATCATAGGATTGGGTGAGTTTGTTAGATATATTTGGAAGTTTCGGTGACAGAAGAAATCAAAGGAAAATAAAAGACAATATAGAGTTAGGACCATGGAACTTCGATTTATTGTTAAAATAATTATGGACATCGTCGCCATAAAGAGTTTATTTTGTATGGGAGCCGACTGGGACGGCTTAATTTATAAGTGCCAACGAATGGTTTGAGGATAACGTTATATCCTAAGAATAGAGGTAATGCTTTCATTAAGGCATTTGTGATTGTGGTATTTTTTTCTAATTTTAAATAAAATTTATATAATTTTGTACTGGGTATTGTTAAAATTTTATATTATATATTTTAATTTTTTATCTAAATAATGTGTAACATTATCAATTCAACTGTTAAATTATTTAAAATTCAGAAATTAAGAATTTTTATAAACTTTATCATTATTCTTTTCATATTTATATTTAATATTTAATATTTTCACTCATATGTTAAGTTTATTATAGCGAGTAATCATATACAAATACAATAAATGATATTAATAGATATTATTGAAAATTGGTTCTTATACACATAATAGTCATGAATTGTGATGGTAAGATAATAAACATTGTTTATCTTTTAATTTTGAAATATAAATTTATATCTACATTATTTAATTAAATAGTACTAAAATAATATTAATTCCAATATATCTTCAAATTTAGATAAGCGAGCAATGCTAACAATAGTAAATCATAAAAATGATTATTGAAATTGTTTGTAAAAATAATAATAGTATTATTTCAATTGTTTGTAAAAGTAATTGTTGTATTATATGTATTTTTTTTTTTTTGGTATTATTAAAAATTAACTTTATTTTTTACCATTATTTCAGTTTATTATATATTTTAAGTAAATTGTAATTTATTTTTTAAATAAAATTTATTATATAAACTAATCACTTCACAAAAAATAATGTTAAAAATAAATTATATTTTTACTTTAATTAAATCAGCATAAATAATAATATATATATACAAAAAAAAATTGCTAGCATCACTTTAGGCAAATTTTAATTGTAAATATTTTTCCTCTTTTCTTCTGATCAATATGCTCCTAAGTATCTGTATTTGAAATTGGGCAAAGGAGATTTAGAAATCCAAAATTTAAGAAAAATCTATCCTAGAACTTTAAATTCAAATTAAGTAATAACCAGGTCTCTTAAAACACTATTTGATTGCTGAAAATTTTATTATAATCTAGTCTTAATTTTGTTGAAAAAAAGATATTTTTATATATTATAAAATTTTGTAAAAAATAATAAAATTTTCTCAATAATACTTTTGTTATATTTGAATAAATTAAAAAATTTAAAGTAACATTTAAAAAAATTATTATATATTTTATAAATTTAAAATATTTAAAAAACAAGCATGAACTATTAATATGTTTTTTGTTACAAAGTTAATCAAATCCATCTGCATATTTATCATTTGATGTATTGATTATCTAAGAAATATAAAATAATTTTTTGAATAAAAAGAACCCTCATTCAAAAAAGTAAAATAAAAAATACACTCTTCAATAAAAACAATCTTATTTATATTATATTCCTTTAATACTCATGCACATTTTCATAATTTAATATCGTAATAATTGTTGAATACATACATACGTATGTATATATTCTATTTTTATACTTTAAATTTTAAAATATATAATGACTTTCTAAATTTTATGTTAAATTTTTTAATTTTATATTAAATATTTTAAGTTCATGTATAAAAATTTTAGATATCATTTTTAAATTTTTAAATTTTTAAAAATATAACAAGGTAAAGTTATGGTAATTTTGTTAGCTTTCAAAAGCTTAAAAAAAGCATGTAAAAATATTTCTTTAGTATAATTAATGTTTTGAGTAGTTAAATTGTAATTAACCTACCAGCCTCTAGCAATAGCAAATGCAACAGCTTTCAGCCGTTGTACTCGCACAGTACTCTCTAACATTTAAACATTTCTAGGCTAAGGATAACAGCTAATGAATAGTAATAAATTAAATCTACCAAAAATTTGAGATTCCAATCTGTCTTATATAAAATTGAAAAAGATTTAATTTATATAATCTATATAATATTTAAGATATTATATTTTTCTTTAAACACTGCACTAGATACAAAATTAATCATTATTGAAACGAAAGAATATATATATTTTACAAATAATAATATTTTATCATTCAAAAAAAAAAAAAAAAAGGAGGAGTAAACGATCTACCTTAATACCTCAAGAGCGTGCACGTGCATGGATCGATAAATGCTGCCCTTTTGATGATCTTTCTCCTTGGAATACTTTCTAATTGGATGCCGAAGTTCTAAGTAATTGCAATAGTTCCGTTCAGCAAAATCATCAGCACCAATACCATTATCGTGATTCTCCAGATTAAGCGAGTACACCACGTCTTCTCTGCTCCACCCCGCACGTAATAACACCGCTGACAATAACCTCACGTGCATCACTACGCTTTCTCTATAGTCCCCTCCCACTATTTGCACCCCACTCTTCTCCTTCTTACAATCATCACAGCCGTCTATCATCATCATCTCTCGAACATCCTCTTCTCTCCACCCTCCATCTGTCAATTTCCAAAATACATCCTCCAAACAGCACTCTAACCCCAACCCCATTTCAACACAACCACTCCACCACCCGTTTGTGTCGCCACGCGCCACCACTCTCTTCCCTCTTTCCGCTGCGTCCGTCCAGAATTCAATCCTCCTCGCCTCTTTAGCCGCCCAAGCAGGCGTATCAACAATCTTTGACTTGCTCCTCAAAGGTTTAACAACACTGGAACCCGATTGCACGAGCTCGACTTCTTTGAAAAAACCCGATAGATCAAAACTCAAGACCCTAACTTCTTCCTTATCGATATAAAACACAGGGTTCCCCGCTATATTGGGTGTGGAAGGAACATAACAGTTTCTGTAAATAGGAACAAGAACAGGGGCTTTGTCAGACAATTTCTTAGCCAAAGACAATGCAAGATTCTTGTCTTGAGGCTTTTGGCCCCATGAATTAGACCAGAAGTTGTTGTGAGAGATGTTTTTTGAGAGAGACAAAACAGGAAGGTTTAATAGAATGTGAAGTTGTTGATGAGAGGAGGATCGCCAGTTCGGGAAGGAGGACCCCACCGGAAGACCTTCTCTGAGAATTGAACGGAGGTCAGGAGGGAATGTGAAGTTGAAGGTGGATTCAATATCTTTAAATTCGTCATCGTTTAAACCGGGGAGAATTGGTATGTCGAGAGATTTCAAATTATCTATCAAGGTTTTTGCATAGGCTGCGAAAGAGAAGCAAACCAGTTTCGTATACCTGGTTGGTTTTGCTGGAGTTACTGCTGTCTCTATTGTTGTTGCTGCTGCGGCCATTGAAATGTTTTGATAAAGCTTGAAGATGAAGAAAAGTTCTATTTTTGATTTTATTTATTTATTTATTTATTTTTTATTGAGGTTAAAAATTTGAAAGAAAAAATAGATCAAAGGGAGAAGCATATTGCTCGCATACTGTTGAGATCCGTATGGGTGTTGAGAACATGGAGAGGTAGAGAGAGAGTGTGTGTTTTGACTAATTTAGGAGACGTTAGCTTCCCATGGATGGGAGAATGTGTTTTCTTTACGAAGAAAACATTTTGCGCCCTATGTAGTGGGTAGATCTAAGTTGCGGTGGTTTATAAAACAATTTATTTATGTTATTTTTAAAATAAAATTAGTTAACAAAATATCTAAATGGTTAATAAATTATAATTAAAAGTCATGTGAATTTTAAAAGTTATAATATATGTGTTTATTATAATATTTTGATAATATTATTTTTTAGTGAAATCCGTATGTTTTATATTCATAGTTGATGTCTAGAATTTTCTAATTACAATAGTATAACTTAAAGTTATCATAATATAGTATTAAACAAAATTTAATTAAAACGTAATCTTATCATTATATATAAATTAAATTATATATATTTTTATTATTTTAAACACAAAAAAGTTAAACAATAGATAATTTCAAAATCACATTAGAGTATTTAATAACAAATAAAACAATCATATGTTTTTTCTTATTTCAAGAATTTTAAATGGGTATGAAATACGAATGAAAAATTTTGATGTTGGTATAAAATATATAATTAATGGAGAGAAAATTACTGTAGTAAAATTTGTATAAGAAGGGTAAAATTTATAATAGATATAGGACGCAATATTTGATATTTATACAATAAAATAATAAAAATTATTATTAATAAATGTAATGAAGCTAGGACGAGAAAGTAACCCTCGGGACTCCTTGCATTGTATTATGGACTGCATATATTACTTAGAATTTTAAAACTTTCATGTCTAAGAAATCAGCTCTAACATATATGAATTACATCGTTTTAGAGTTCATAATTGGGAAGCAAAATTAATATGATTTTACTACTAAAAAATTTAAATTAATTTATGATTCAGAATATTTCTTTAATTGTAAAGATTATACTGATTATTTTTTATTGTTAATATTTTAATTAGAACCCATGTTAAGATAACCCTTAATTTATACAAAAAAGGAGCTTCGGATAGTTAATACATTTTTTTTTTTAAATTATTACTATTATTAGCTTATGTATGAGCTAGTTTGTTAAATACTGAAAATTTTTTAAATAATACAAGATATTTTAAATGATTTTTAATCTGGCTAAGAGTTCGAGAAAGAATTGAGTTATTATATTTTATATGATTTTTAAAAAATTACAAAATAAACTGCATTTGATCATAAATCTACATGTAATCATGTCCAAACCTTATTTGGGACGTCAGATTGCACTTTTTTTTTTTATATTTTAAGAAATTATGAATTTAGTTTTCAATTAATTATCCAATCAAATGCACAAGTAATTTGATAATTAACACCCTTATAATGGGTAATGCAATGCAATACTACCCATTTCTTCATTGGATTAAAAAATTGTCATTATCTTTTCATAAGTCATGCTACTGTTTAAATAAATATATCATAATTTTCAACTTTTTATGTTTTAAAAAAAAAAATTTTGTTATAATTTTTAATTTATAAAATATAATAAAAAAATAAAAGAATTAGAATTAAAATAAAAAAAACTGATAAAAATAAAGCAACGTACGTCTATGGAAATTAGAGAACATGATACATTTTCCTTTATTCATTTCATTTTATCTAATCTAAATGAAAATGACATAATTTCCATAATTTTCCTGCAATTGGACCCACGTTTATTTTTTATTATTATATCCTATAATATGTTTGATGACCTACTCTTGGTCTTCTAGATTGTTGTACTAATCAATACCTTGGCCATTTTACCGTACGCCATACGTCATAAATTGTGGTTTGTGCTCGAACCCATTTGGCAACTATAATTAATAATTGAGGCGTTTGAATTAATTAAGATTGAGGTGCTATATCTGCGTATGGTATGTTTGAATCAAGTAGAGTTGGTGGCATTATTTTATTTCACTTGGCATGGTTGGCATCCAAAGTTAAGAATACTGGTACAATATGTAATCCTGAACTAAGCTTTCTGTAAAAACTTGGAATTGGTAGAAAAATTAAACCATAAATACTAATTACATGGAATTCATATTCTTCCCAAAGTCTACGATTGGTAGACTGTCATCTTAATTAACTTTCAATTTTTTTTAAAGTTAATTTAAATTTGTCTCATTTAATAATTATGTACTTAAACATAACTTTTTATTAAACGGATTAAATAATATGATTTCGACTAAATCAATATTTCATTTTCTCTTTGCTGCCACAGAGAGGAATTGTCATTTAGAATTTTTGAATAGTTGCATGGTTTCGTCAAAAAGATTACTAGCATCGGCTTGGCATTCATTTGGTTTTTTCATACTTCTGCGCATTGATTGGAGCTGATATAATATGATCCGATTATTTATTTATTAAATAGATAAGTGGGTTATTGGTTTAACTTGACTCCTTCAATTTGTTTAATTTAATCAATTAACATATATAAATATTAAATTAACACTTTTTGATTAAATATCTGAAAAAAAAATCCGAGTTCTAAATAGATTTAAATGTCGGAATCTGAATAATTTGTTTTTTTTTTTCTGTCTAAAATTTTAATGTAAGTATTAAGTCATTTTCTAAAATAAAAAATGAAAAAAATTAATATTTTTAGTCTTATATCCTTATAATTTTAAATATTAAATAAATAATAAAATTTTAAATTTTGTTGTAGTTACTTATATTATTTAAAAGTATATATATATATTGGTTTGAAAGGTATTTTAATAAATTAAAATAAAAATAAAATAAATAATATTTTTATTACTTTATTTTATAAAATTTTTAAATTATATAATTCCTTGATAATGTAAGTATCTTAAAAAAAAAATATTAGGTTTTTAAATAGGTAAGTTTGTAAATAAATTAAGTAAGTAAGGATATTTTTATGAATATATTTTATTAAAATTTAAAATTTTTAAGATCTATACAAAAAAAAATAAATAAAAAAAGATTTTTTTTTTTTAAAGCAAAAAATATCTTTAAAGTTGATTAAGTTAAGAAAGCAGATAACTTTAATTACTTAAAATAGACAAATTCAAACGATTAAATATTAATATTAAAAAAAATGTTTAACCCTTTTATATTACTCATTTAAGCGTAAATTAACTATGAAAATACAAAATAATCAATACTATTATATTAATTATTAAATAATTAGTTATATAATATTTAATAAGTTAACAAAACATAACATATTTAAAGTTTAAATGAAAATTTAAATATATTCTAACAATTTTGCAGACACCCTAATCATCCAATTCTAAATAAAATATTATAAAAATTGAAAATATTTCTTTTAGTACTTCCGCCGATTATTTACATATACTATAACTATCTAAAATTCTAAATTTAGCATAAGTTATTGATGATGCCTACCAGATAAAAAATTTAGTGCATCATACAAATTTTATTATTATAATTGATATAAATACTGTATAAAATAGTGTCCAAC